>BGZK01003159.1:0-30788 GCA_005406025.1 Eumeta japonica
TGGCCGTCCTGAAAATTCATTTCTAATTTCGTTAAAATAATACCCAAATGTACATTATAGTCATCATGAACACACACAATTGTGGAAGAACTTCTTAATATTGAGTTTTTCTTTTTTAATATTTGTCTAGGATAAATTACAATTATCGTGACGAGATATATTAAAGCTTACCCATTCCCGGAAGATTGGCCATTGGCATCATACATCGTATAAGTAGCACCAAATATACATATGTACTTATGTATGACATGCTTAGCCGCGTTAGGAATTCCACTTACACTAAGAGACAATCAATATTTGTATTATACCAATATCGCCTAGTTTTCATGTCTGGTTCCCCAAAAGTTGCTCCAAAACGATTTTGTTTTTACATTTGAATGATTTTAGGTTATAATGTTAATAATTATGTAATTTCACTGGCGTTTCTACACCCCTGTGTAAAACAAACAAAAAGCGGCCAATGAAAGTATCGACAATAATTTCCAAGGTCATATAGATTCTAATAGATATTTATCAATATTCTTCCATGTAAAACCAACTTTATATCTGAATGCGAAAAGAAGTAGACTTTTAAAAAAATTCTCTGAGACGAATAATGACTATATAATAGCTGAAAATAATACCCAATAACGATATATGGCCAGCAATAAATGCTAATGGAGTTCGGTTGGTTGTGTTCATAAGCTCTTTTAAGTGAGAGTTGTTTTTATCGGCTCTATTGAACTGGGGTACTTACATAGCTAGTTCATTAGTTCATCATAGTTCGTTAGTTCTAAGCAATATAAAAAATAAAAGCATAATTTATATTGGGCGATTAATTTGAAACACATTTCTATTGCGAAAACCTCAAGACCATGTGAAGCCAAATCACCGCATTCAAGGATAATGATACTGGATACCCCATAATCTATCGTAATTATTTAAGCTTAAGCTTAAATCATTCCACAACTATAATATTAAGTCAAAATTAAACCATTTATGATGACTCGGCTATTTTCAATGGAAAATTATTGGTAAATTTGGTGATTTATTTTGCCAATTTATTTCCCTATCGAATGCGTGTGATCAGCTAACAATATTACTCGATAGAATAGTCCACTCGATATCGAATGACGTGATTTAGCCCTGATTGAGTCCCCAACCTATAAGTGGCAAAGATATACGGATTTTAAGGAAATAATAAGGACCCAATGAAATAAAATTATTAAATTTAAATATGATTGGAATTTATATGTTATGGCACTATGTTTCAAATCGTCACTTGAAGGAAATTAAATCATAAAAAATTAAAGATAACTTAACTCAAAGAAAACAAGAGATAAACATAAGTTTTTTAAATTATAATTAACAAATTTTTATTGCAAAACTTTTGGAATTTTACATACATATTCATAGATGGTTACACTCAAAAAATTCCAATGTCTTCAACTGTAGACAGCCATTTATAAAAAAGGAGTATATAATATTTTAAATATATATATATATAAAGTAATATATATTGTATATATAGGAAATATAATAAAATGTGTTAGTTCATTTTAGTTTTTTTTTCAAATTTTTGTATACATATAGTATTTTTGCTTTGCTTTATAAACTAATAAAAATTTTGCTTGTTTAAATACATGTAGTCATGTATATATACACATATAATTTTGGATGTATGTATGTAAATAAGGTGTAATGTTTTTTTTCTTTTCTTTTTTGCATTTTTTCTTGCAGTTTAATTAATTAATAAAAAAAATATATATATATATATATATATATAATAAAATAAAAATCGTTTATTCATACTTCAGTATTCTTTAAAAATGTTGTATTAGTTGTGGTTTGAAATAATCCTTTTACTTGTAACTTGTGTAAATTATAAATTATTTAATTATTAGTGTTAATATTTGTGGTGTTATTGAAATTAGCATCATTATTATTATTTAAAGTAGTTGTATTTAATTTATTTGCATTTGAAATTAAATCTTTATTTAAAATTATAGTAGTATTATTAAGTGTTTGTTGTTGCTGTTGCTCTTCAAGTTTGGAATATTATCTTGTAATTTCAGAACTAATAATCTTGGATTATAATAGCCTGCTAAATAATATGTATCATTATTATCATATATAGACTGATATTGCTTGGAGTCGGCTCCAAATTTATTATAATAACGGTCAAATTGTAAAACTTCACAACGATGCGATATCGTTTGTACATCATTCTCATCTTCATGGGGGGATTCAAATAAAGCACCCTGTTTTTATGTAACAAAAACAAAAAATAACGGTAAAATTATATGATGAATATATAATAATGTTTTTCTTTAGTGAAACTCTTACGGGATATTTTAAATTTGGACAGCCAGTTGTTTCTTCTGGATGATAGAACCATCGTACACGAACGATTTTATTATTACACGAATTTTCCCACATTGATTCGATGCGACCAATGTAAGGACGATCTGGTCTTCCAGTTGATAAAAATACTGCACAATCCCTAACCTTACGATGAACACACAAATAAAAAATATTAATAATAAAAAATTTGTTACATTTTCAAGTTTTATTACTTAAACAATTTGTATATTAAGCCATTTAAAAATACGGGCGTGTTGCGCTACCCCTACCCTTATATATGACACAGCCAATTATTGAATTTTGCCAATTTTTGATATACTATATTTATTTATATTAACTACGAAGCTGTTTGACTGATTTTATGATCTCAAGCATTTGACTATTTCTAAGAAAAAATCACTAATTCCTTTATGTCATGATTTTTTTCATGGAGCTATTTAAACGAAATTCAGGTACTTCGGCTTGACCTGTTCTTAAGATATATATAAAATCAATATGGAAGGAAACAAAAAATATGATATTGTTTGCCGAAATTTATAAGCTCTCACTACTAACGTATTTAGGATATAATTAAAAGCGGCGTTAAGATCTCTTTATAGTTTTATTTTTCACATTCCACCAGCTAACATACGATTTAGATTTGCGCATTCTCTACCTATGATATATATTAATTACCATCTTTTAAAACTTTATTGGCAAACCTTTGAACACTCTAGGGAATGACTTGCCTTTTTTATAATGATATTTTGTATCAAATATGAATCGTTTGAAGATGAATTTTAATCAAATTATAAAATATATTTTAAGCTGCGAATTTTAACACAACTCATGACCATGCAAAATCATTTCTAAAATGCTGTTCCACAAACTTTGTGAAAATACAAAACTTTGTACGTTTTTATAATGCCCCTTATTACAGATGGCGACGCTGCTGTCACATCTGCTCGACATAAAAATGTGCACTTTCTTAATAGTTTTGACAGCAATATATTGGTTTTGCAAGAGCCTAATAATTTTCTTTGGCGATAAATATAACAAGTTTTTATAAAGTAAAACTTTGGGTTTTCTCAAAAACTAATTTTTGTGCATCAGTTTTTCATGTCGACTTCATGTGACAACTATGTCGACTTCTGCAATAAAGGGGAATATTTTTAAGTACGATTCGAGTGTCGCCAATTCACACGAGAGTAAGATTAACTTTTAATCCGGCTGGTTTGTTTGCTAGAGAGGTGTCTCTTTCTCAACCATTTACACAAACTACCTGAAGTGAAAGTTAATCTTCCTTTCGTGTGAATTGGATCATTGATTTATTTTCATAAAAACATAAAATAACGAAATACATAAAACCGGCACAAATAATTTAAGAACACACATAATAATATTTTCCAGTTAAGATGGCAACAGACAGTGATGGCAACAAAATTTTGTTGTCGTTACGAGATTTGTTCCGTGACTCTGTTTATGCAATAAAACGATTTTGAACAATTTTTAGTTGTGGCTTTTCATGATTTAGTGTGGGATATGTACCTATTGCTTAATAATAAATATGTACCTTTATATATCCTAATATATATTTGCAAGTAATTGAAATGCCTTATAATTTAATTTTTCTTCAATTAAGTCTTATTCTGCTTGGCGGCGGCAAAACAACACGACGCAGTTTTTACCTTTTATTGAAATCTGTATCTCTATTGGCAATATTGTCATTTATTGATGATTGGCAACACAGTAACATTGGTGTCGTGTTAAGTTGCCGCCATCGTCTTGAAACTTCAACATGCAAAAATTTCAAAAGTGAAGGAAAATTAAAACACGGTAAAATGAAAATTGCAAATTGAAACCAATTTAAATTTCTTGTTTATTTTGCGGTATGTTTTATGTTCATAGGACATACAATTGATAACTATCAGTAGGATTTTGTCAGCCATATATCTCAATAAGATTTCATGATTTGACGCCAAAATATGGCTGCCATACGGCCGACAAAATCCTTCTGATAGTTATCAGTAAGTTGTAACAATGGCCCTTAATGTAATAAAAAAAATAATTTAAAAAACGGATTCTCTTTGATATGCTTATGGACTTGTTTATTGCGAAACTTTTTTTAATGCGGCTCTATTTTATCCATTATTACTACAATACAAACGGGCTGATTCATTAAGTTCGGTTTATTAAGTTTTTACTTTTTTACTTTCAATTAAAGATTCTTTGTGTGATTAATTGTAGTGATTAACCTTTAAAGAAGATTTTATTTATTTAGCCGAAAATAAATTTAAAATCTTTAAAAGAAACAAATCGCACAATTATCAGATGAACTTATACCTTATGTATGTAAGTATGTATTTATCATTTGATGAATTAAAAATAGACGAGTTTTATCTAGAAGCAGAATACTTTTTTATGCTATTAGGACCTGTTTTTTCTTCATCGCTACAATCGATTTCGCAGAAGAAAACACTTTTTTTGTTAAATATAATTACTATTTTTTCTTTTATAAACTATTATGGTTTCTTTTCTGAGCAAATATGTTACCCGTCATACATGTGATATGTTTCATGTGATATGTTTTTTTTTGTTAAATATAATTACTATTTTTTTTTTCTTTTACAAACTATTATGGCGTTTTCTTTTCTGAGCAAATATGTTACCTGTCATACATGTGATATGTTTTACTGGTTACCAGCACCCTTAAGCAGTGTTACACTTTAAACGCGATTTGTCATGGGTGTACAAGTGTTTCAATTAGATCTAACATTTTTCCTAAACCAACGATCTTAGTCGCTTTTTTTTTATTAAATAAAAATAAACATGGAATATAAAATTTTTTCCATTTCTCTATTTGCAAATAAATGAGCAATAAAATATTTTTAGTTGCATTAAAATGTATAACAACCAAAAACAAATTATTTTCTTTTCGGAGCAAATATGTTACCTGTCATACATGTGATATGTTTTACTGGTTACCAGCACCCTTAAGTAATGTTACACTTTAAACGATCACGAAAGAACACGATTTGTCATAAGTGTATAAGGGATTCAATTATAACATAAAGTTTTTCCCAAGCCAACGATCTTAGTCGCTTTTTTATTAAATAAAAATAATAAACATTGAATATAAAATGTCCTTCCATTTAAATAATTGCAAATAAATGAATAATAAAAAATTTCTTAGTTGCATAAAAATTTATAACAACCAAAAACAAAGATGATAAAAAGGGCAGTATCTACACCTCGAATCAAGTTGAGTGTAGGATCGGGCATATTTTCTGCCAAGTTGAGGTACGATCAGTTACATTTTCTACCAGTTTTACATGCAGCACGTGTAGAAAGAACGCGATACCCTTTGTAAGTGTATGGCTTTTTTAGAAGAGAACATGATAAACAGCAATGTGTATTATGAGTGAGGGTAGCATTTTTGGCAGAAAAGAAAACGCCATTAGATTTTGCACACACTCACTAAGCACCAAAAATCACAAACAAAATGGTTTTGAAGTTTGAGATGTGTGTTGTATTTTACTTATATTATCGATAAAACGGCAATGCCACATTGCAGCTATTAGAGCATGCGGTTTTAGTATCGGTGCCGTGTTAAATTAATGTCATCATTAAATTGATGCCGCTGTTGCCGCCGCCAAGCAAAATATAGAAGCGATTAAATAAATGTTGTCTTTGCAGTTATGGCGTTTGTAATTTGTACATTATCTATTTGCAAATACATTTCCGAATTAACTAACTGCATCCCCGCACCAGTAAATACTATCAACCAAGTTATTGTAGATTCGTTGAATGTTTTTTAACCAAAATATACGTGTCAGGCATGTCGGGGCACCAAACAATGGGAAACGATCCACTTTCACATTTCTGTGAAGTTACGTCATGATTGATGCGGATAATGTCTTTTTAGTCTTATATTGTTAATATACATATATATATATATAATATGAAAACTTCTTTGGTTCTTCGAAAGTGTTTAAGATTTTAAAACTTTATAAAAATTTTCTTATTGTGAAGAGAAAATTTAGAAAATTTTTGTCACACTTTTGTTACTAATTTTATTAGTAAAGTAAATGAACATGCCTAAAATTAAATTACTTTGGTTATTTTAATCGCAATAGCAATGGAACCCATAGAAATGCAAAAAAATGTATGGTATTTAGCCTGAGGTCATACTATGAAACATGTGTTATAAACTTTGAGTTTGTTAATGTAGCAAGAAGAAGGAGGGTGTATTGCTTTATTTACATGAAAGACGAGTACAGCATGCATTGGCGACAGGTCAAAAAATGAGAGAACGGGGAGAGGAGACAAATCAAATATTAAAATTTCATAGTTTGAACGAGGACTTACATATATAATTTTAAATTAGATTTTTAACTCGGCTTAAGTTTATTTAAGTGTTCAATTTGTTTGCTGCTTTTGGTAACAACGAAAGCGAACCAAATTTGGCTGTTTGAACCACAAGCCGTTAAGGCCTATTTAAGAGCCGTTGAAGAATGGCTGTGACGGTCATTACCGGTCACTACAACTTTGAAACCTTGCAAGACCATTAGTTACCTTACAACAACTTCTGCGAAAATTGTCATAGTGAGGCAGAGGAGAAGATCATGTTGCATCTCTTTGGTACTTGTCGGCACTAAAGGAATTCAGTTTTAGATTTCTACAAGGAAGAATCTTCAATGACTTATCTGAACTATCCACGATTAATTTAGATGCACTTATCTCCTTTGTGAGGAGCAGTAGGTGGCTGGAACCAGCCTAATTGTGTACAGTAGTACTGTTGCCGTTTTATTCCAACCCCACGGCACTAGATTTTCCTTTCACCTAGCTCTACTTCTCGCCTACTTCTATCACAGTGTTCGAAGGTCCCCCACGTCAGCTGTAAATCTGTCTTTCCCTTTCTACAGCGTCCCTACCCCAACCAACCTAACCCACACGGCTTAAAATAAAATTAATATTAAAAACAAAACTTACAGTGATTGTCTCCTTGCCACGTTTTATTGTTTTATAAAATTGTTTTCGAATTCGACCTTCGAACCCTTATTGCCAAATTTACAGTATAGCTGTACCCAGCCAACCCCACAGTTATGTTCTGGTAGGAAAGCAGCTATTTTGCTGCCTTTCGAATTATTATGCTCAATCATGTCATCAGCCTTGGCCTAAACAATAAAGACATATTTTCTAAATAAATAAAACAGAAAGAAAAAGAAGAACAAACCTCATCTGATATTTCCGACATTAAATTTGAAGTACTTTCTTCTTCCAAGTCCAAGCGTTCGGTTTTACTTTGATATTGGCCTGCCAACGATGAACTCAGTGATGAAGCCAGAGCATTGCAGGCCGCTATATGACCATTGTTTCTTTGTTTGATCTGGTCAAACCGATATTGCTGTCCTCGGCCATTTGTGAGTCTTCAGTTTGAGTATTTTGATCTTCGTCATAATTTTCTTCGTCTGCTTCCTCCTCGTCCTCGGCTTCATCATCATGACCAATTTGTTGTACCGCTGCTGCCACTGTATGTGGTCTTGCATGACTGTGCTCCGTATTACTGTTAGAAGAATGCTGTTGATGCTTTTCGATCGACGCTTGTGATGTGTGTTCACTTTTTATTATTATACGACGTTGCAGCTTTGTACAAAGATTTATCCATTTCGGAAACAATGCCAATTTCCATAAGATTTTACGATGTTTTGTTTTCTTTCGTTTCTTGTGCTTCTTATGTTTATGGCTTTCCAAGGAACCGTTTATTCCACCGCCAACACCACCATCTACGGCCGACGTTGAGGCAACATGTTTGCCATTTGCTGTAGAACAATTGCCACCATTATTTGAGTTTGTGATTTCTTTTTCAAACTCTTATTGCGTTTCTTTTCGCTGCGTTTAGCGGCAATATTTCCATGGCTGTAGCCTGGTGATAGTCTCTGCTGGCACCATTTTGCGACATGCTTTGACGTCGCTGCTCGCTTCTGCATCATCGTCGCCATGACTCTGATGGTGATGATCGGATTCATTGTTCGATGACATTTTATTGCCGCTGGACTTTTTATGTTTGCCTAAAGAGTAGAGGGATTATCGTTGTACTCTGTGTGGTTTTTGTGTTGGTGTACAAGGGTTTTAGTTTTTTTTTATTTATTTTGAAGGAAGTCATTTTAGGTAAAAGTATTAATAAAGAAATAAAAAGAGAGAAATAAAAAGTAATATATCTGTTTCTTTTGTTAAATAAAAATAAGCAGTTAATGTATGAAATGTATGCATTTCCTAATGAAACTTAGTGACAAGATTTATAAAATTATTCTTTGTTAAAACACATAAAATGAAGTAGTGAAATTATTCCTCAAATCATAATATTTCAAATCTAAATGTTGTAATCAAACGATTTCAAATACCATTATTTTTAATCACATGGTTTTGAATAACATGTGTTATTATATTCATATATGATTTAAAATCGAGTTATTTGAAATCAAGTGATTTTAAAATCACATGATTTTAAACATCATGTGTTTTTAATTACTTTCTTAACATTCTCTATTTTTCTATAAATTACACATTTTTGAAATTTTTGCACTAAAAAGGGCGTAATTAAAATTTTTTACCGTTTGTGATTCGAAATAACTTTTATGAAATGTGTATTTCAGAACTTAGTAGTGGAAAATGCCTGCACAAAATGTTATACGCAGCATATTAACTACCTCTTTCACTATTTCGTTATTTATTTATTTATATATACTTTACAAAGTAAATTTGCAAAGTATATGTGCACAATATCGGCGGGTAGCGAAGACCATGTGCCGAAGATGGTATTAACAGAATGTTTGAAGATTCCTGTGGCTAACTGTACACGACCTATGCCTTCACATAGGAAGTGTCAGCAACGTGGTTGACAACGAAATTCCTCAAAAATCGCTAACGATACAGTTAATTGAGGCAAACCAATCAACCAGTGCGAGTGAGACGCAAAACTCTCGAAGGCCAAACAACAAAAACAAGCCTGAACGCACTTAAGAAATAATTAGGATGACGCGAGAGCTGTTCTTCAGCCCAGAGCTGCTTTACGACTGACTATTTCGTTATATTCGCTCGTTCGCATAAATGCATTTAATACAAAAACAAATTTTAAAATGTTATTTTTGTCTCTAAGTCTCGATTCACACATGAAATTTTTCTTTTATGAAATTCTGTGTTTGTTGATAACAGGGTTACCTTTTGAATTTCAGTACAGATTTTCATGTACTCTTAAATTCCTTTTTGTTCTGTCATTCGTCGATATTAAACTTATGAAATTGGCTCGAATTTCATTCAATGTGTAGATACGAATGAAAGTTTCAAATGAAATTAGAAGGGCTTCATTAAATAAAAATTTCATGTGTGAACCAAGACAAATGTATTTATGCGCAGGAACGAACATGTTCGAAATAGTGAAAGAGGCAGTAGTAAATAATATTATTGTTCAGAACTGTTAAGCACTACTCATCTTATTCAGAAAAGATTATTATGGTTAAAGCATTGATTAAAAGAGCTTTGCCATACAAAACTAGTTATTAAATTACGAATTTTACAAAAAATACTGCAAAATTCCTTTAATTTTAACAATGATTGTGTTTAACGTAAAATTTGATATTCTAAATTTTATTATATCAAAACATCTTTCAAGACTTATGCTGCTGACTATACGAACATACGATAAAAATGAACCTCTAAACACGGTTATTTTTATTTATTCGAATGTGGTGAAGAACTAAAACGTGCTAGAAAAGGTATTTTAATATGTATTACTTTTTCAATGAATTACTTTTATGGCTAAACGAACTTTTGCAAAGAAATGTCAAACTTTGACTTCCGCAACATTTGAGATTTTACCAATCACAAGGACCAAGGGCTGGACGGCGAAAATTCTATCCACTTCTACGATCAAAACACACCAAAATATACATATAAATGTATACGCTTCCCTAATAATACTACTTTCTTACAGTATGTCACACTGCTCGCGTTTCACTTACATATAATGCCAGAAATCAAATTGGTGCCCACCAAAAATGTATCAAATAATATCCATAATTTATATAATGACCTAATAATGTCACAAATGATATTAAAGTACGCAAATGCGTATAAAACGATACCCATAAAGCATAAATACTTTCAAACCAAAACAATCATCTTTATTCCGTTTATCGTCGTCGTCATCAATTTAATATTTTATTTAATTATACTTTACAAAGTATATACGCACAATATGGGCAGAGTAACTGAGACCTTATGCCCAAGATGGTATTAACAGAATATTTGTTGATTCCTGTGACTAACTGTTCACGACATATGCCTTCACATAGGAAGTAGCAGCAACGTGGTTGTCAGTGAAATTCCTCAAAATAACCACTAACCAACTTGAGACCAATCAATCAATCAACCAGTGCGAGTGAGATGCAAAACTCTCCATTTGCGCTTGACAAAAAAAAATCATTTTGCTGTATTTTTCGTGCCAACAACATCGCGCATGAAAAATAATTCAAAAACATACTTCATTTGTGCTATGTTTCTTCATGAAAAAATTAAATAAAACTACATATTTAAATTTTTTAACAATCCAATTGCAAATAAAACAAATATTTTTCAATTGTGCTGTGTTTTAACCACAAGAACTTGGCAAATAACACTGCACACAAAATCTGTAATAAAAATCATCCGGCAAATACAAAATGTGATTGAGGTTATTTTTGTATGTCTCCCTCAAATTCTACAATCATACGACACACACACATATGCACTTATTGATGGTTTTTGTTGATAGTCTCCAGGGCACTTAAGAGCAGTGTAACGATGTCAATGGTTTATCGTTTTTAAAGCACATCTCTAACAATTCGCTTGTTTTATTTGCAGCTTTTATTTTATTTATTTTTTTTTTTTTACTGAAGGAGATCAAAATTTTAACAGATATATAATTTTAAATTTAGAAACGACTTTCGAGTTTCAATATAAGGTATTATTTATTTAATTTAATTTAAATAACTAAAATATATTTTCCTGAGTGTAATTCTGACCCAAGTGATTTGGAAATGATATAAGAATTGTTGTTACAAAGAAAATTAATAATGCAGAAGTTAGATATATTTCAAGTACCCGATGATAAATTAGTGTTCTTCTAATTCGAGTTAATTTCTCGTTTTTAAAAGTCCGAAGTTGTGCTGGAGATTAGAACACCACATTGAAAATCTCGAATCATATCGACACATATTCCGAATATCCAAATTAGCTGCAAAAGTTTTTAGCTCAAGGTCCTACTCGCTCAATGCCGCTAATAATTTCAACTTAGAATTATCTCAGCCAGTAGAAGTAGATGGTATACAAAATTATGAAAAAGTGTATGATGACGGTTGAGTCTTTTAATTCATTTTTTTTTTTTCAAACATAAAATGTCAAATCTTATACTTTTCCGTGGGACAACGGGCATTTAATATTGTTGCAATGTTTTCCTATTGTTCACGGGGAAGACTGAATTTTTAGAAACCCTGGGCAAGTGGTAGATAATTTATTAAATTATAATAAACTGTTATTTGTTTCTCTTTTCGATTTTTTTTCTTTTAAATTTTTTTTTTTTTTTTAATTTGAAATTGTGCTATTGAAACAACAACACCGACGACAAAATCAGGCAAGTTAAATTGATGTCATTGTTGACGTTGCCTACGGCATAGGAAAACATATCGTCGCTTATCGATAACATTTGATATTGATAATGGGCATACCGATTTACAACAGTCCACGCCTGACGACATCGTTTCGTATTGATGACGCTAAATGGAATATGGGCGAATAATTTAAAATGTGTTGTTGTTTCAAACGTATTTATGCGAGCGAGCGATATCGAGTAACATCGTGATCCAGTCAGTAAATGTTTAGAATTTACAATAAATTTTTTTTGTCAGAGGCCCTTGAATTATACTGACATATAAAATTTACCTCGTTTCAATGTCTTTTGAAGCACAAAAAATTGCAAGCATTGAAAAATTCCCACTTTCTAGAACTCTTTCCTAATTGGGCAAATTTTTCGGAGACTTCGTTTTAGATGGCCCTGCTCTGTAATATAATTGAAATAGAGTTTTAATTTTTTTGCCTCATGAGGATTTCTAGTAAATTTTCTTGGTTGGTTTCTATCTTTAAAAAAAAATTAAATATTTCAGTACGAAAGGACCTTATATTTAATAAGTAATTATTTATTATATGAATATAATTAATATAAATAAACTATTTTGGCAGATTAGTGCAATAAATTTAGAATTTATTCACGTTCAAACGAGTGAGAGATCTTAAAAGATCGGTAACATTAGGAAAAGCAATAATTTTGGCCGCTGTGCGCCATTCAATTTGATTGAATTTTGCAACCATTCGTATTAAAACAAAACATATCGGGCGTGCGATAAAATAAAATAAAAATAATTTCAATTTCATTTTCATAAAAAAATTTATATTTCAGAATTATACAATTTAGCCCTTGCTGGGATAAGTATCTTGTCGTAGTGTCAGAGCTCAAGTGTGGACTGAAGGTGAACGAGGGTCCATTGTAAGAATTATAATTTAATTGCAGAAGGCGGTGGGCATACAAGACTGCATACTAAAGTTATCCACCCCAAGCAGAGGTGCTACGCTACCCGTGCCTTAGCAAATAAACTATGCCCTAAAAGTGATGGCCGAGAGGGCAATCAGGGCACGAGGTGCATCATTATTAGGTCATTACTATATATGACGAGTCCATAGGGAAAAATTAGCATTAGATCGCATACTGTAGACTAGACTAGAGGCGAATTGCGAAGCATTAATTCCCAACATACATTTCTGGTTGACCGGCCAGGTCCCTAAAAGGCTCCATTGTTAGAAAAATGGATTAAGAGTAAGGAGGAAAGCGGCACTTGGTGTTTGTATGGAAAACACCACAGAACTGTTGTTTAGGCGACAACGGAGTGTATTAGGGGCTCAATGTAATATGGCATAAGCTTGATATGCGCCAAACTTTTCCATGCAGTTAAATCCTAGTTAAAACTTAAGCACAAGTCACTGAAATAACAGAACCATGGCAATCAGTACAAGTGTTTTATGGGGGATCCAGACGAGTAAAGAGCGAGGAAACTGCTAAAATTTTGCAAGCCCGATCTGAGAAGAATAACGGCACTCTCAATTTACTTATATACATCTTAACTGTATGGAAGTAGCGGGATGGGGGTCATAAATGTGGAGCATGTGGAAAGCAGAGAAAGATATAGCAACACTATTTGTGCCAGTGCCACTCCTTACAAACAAGATTCAAGATCTCGAAGGCGACACCTGTGTCGTATGGCATAGATTATTATAACCCTCCACAATCAGCCTAACCTAACCTACACAAATTGAAGCTCTTATGAAAACGAAGTTTTGTTTCATTTCATAGTTTCATACAGTGAGAATCGATCCTCTGACATTGAATATGGTAAAAAAAAGTTAATTATTTTTTACGTTCGGAGAAGTAAAAAAACGCAGTTTTCTTTATTTCGCCGTTAGACGTGCCTAACTTTATTTTGCCAATAGTTCGCTATCGAAAAAAAAAAAATAAAAGGGAATAATGTCTGCACTGAAAATAACATTATCGATATAATCGATAGTACTATCCATAGTTTTATACTTCTAACTTAGTCGAACTAATTGTTTAGCCATTATTGTAGCCATGGCGTTGCTTCGAAAATTAGGTAAATTTTGACAGTCATGGTACTTATAATTAGGCTGATAGTAACATATTTTATTATGGATATTCGAAAGATGTCAATCCCATAAGGATTTTAGTCTCCATTTTTTTTAATACATATCATTTCTAATGCTTTTCCCAAATAATTAACTGAAACTGAAATTAGTTAAATGATATACTTGCGTTAGTTGAGCTTAAACTCAAAATTCAACAAAAAAAAAACAAACAATAAAAATCTTGTAAAGTTGTCACAAATGCACAAGTATTTATGTTTAAAATGATGTAGAGTATAAATGAGTGAATGTTATGAAATGAATGAACAAATGACTTTTGCATGCGTTTTATTAATGATGATTTAACACTTACCAACTTGTGGATAGTCACTGAGCAATAAACGAATATTTTGTAAGCGGATCCTGCCGCTGTCACCATCATCAAACTCAACACTAACAAATTCTTGTAACGTAACACCATCATCGGAAGACTCGCTTTCTATGGCTCGGCCTGGGTATAGGCAACGATATTGTTGGTCTAATAGGCACATAACCGTGTACCTACTGGCACATCTTCGACTGTCTTGGGAGCAAGTTCTAAAATCTACAAACAGAATAAGATAAATGTTTAGTTCCAAATAAGCACTATAGTATATATATTACAAATTAATAAATTATCTATAACCTTAACTTTTAAATATATGATAATCTTTAACTTTTTAATTATTTAGTTTTTCAAACATGATTTCAGACTATTATAAATTAATATGCTGTTTCTAGATGACAAACGTATTTTCACCCAAACAAATAGTAGACAGACAAGTATGTAAAAATTAAGGTAGAGGTCCATACGATCCGTTTCACGGTTTTGCTTTATACGCGTTTCATACTTTTCACTCGTTCTATACTTTGTTAACTTTAAAGTTACATGCATTGCGTTTTTGCACCATTTCAATTTTGTTTTGATCAGCTGTGTCACATATACATAACTCTAAGATGTTAAAAAATGTTTACTAACCTGGCAAATTCAATTGTTTGCTTATTGTATCCCACGCTGCTGCTCTTTTTTGTTTATTTCTATATAATATTGAGCTTTTATTATAGAGCAGCTCATGATTTTTAACTTCGTTAATTAAATTTTCATCCATTTTCGTTGTTTCAATGTGCACATATAACAGAGATGATACTCAGTACGTAAAACTAATCGATAACTCAATTGCAAAATTTGTTCCTGATAGAAAAGTGGTAAAGTGAATTAAATCTCATATATTTCTTGAAAACGTTCAAATATTTCATTACGCAAGTTTTTTTTGCATTAAAAGTGTACCTTGATAAAAAAAATTGAAAAACATTATCCACCACACTATCATATATATCGATAACGCGGCAAGCACAATATTATTTACCCTCTTTGGCTTTCAAGAACAGCTGATTATTATTCATGGTGTTTGTGACGCGTACAAAAGTAGAAAGTAGGCTTACTTTTTTGCGTCGTATGCGATTACGCGTTCTGCGCTATGTGCAATGTAACTTATCACATACAATTACACTGATTCTACTTTTTTGACAGTTGCTTAGAAAGTATAACGCGTGAAACGGATCGTATGGACCCCTACCTTTGGGCTCTATAATGCAATTGCCTACCGTGCGTTATTCTTTTGTGCTGCCAAGTTATATTGTTGTCCTTACTTCCTTACTTTGTATCATTTTTTTTTGTCATACTAATATGGTAACTCTAGTGAAAACATCTCTGCTTTTATGTACAGACATGTTGTAAGTATATAAAATTATCAGTGTTTATGAAAAATGTTCCTAAATTTTTCAAAGTTCTTTAAAGTTTAATAAGACTTTTACTCAAAATAATATTTTGTATTGCAGAAAAGTACGTTTTAGGGTTCCGTACTCAAGAGTAAACTGGCCACATTAAAGCAAATGCCATGTTCAGACGACAAAGTAAACCTCTATAATCTCTCTCTCAACCTCGATTGTGAACCTAGATGTTCATACGGCTATTTATCTGGGTTCATTTTGATTTGGTGCAATTGTTGCGTTTATTAAGATTTTCATAAAAATATAAAATTGTTATTTGCTACATTTTTACTTTTTTTTTAAATGATAAAATAACCACAAATTAAATTTATTCGATCACTTTTTCCACAGTTTTTAACTTTTTGTTTATATTTTCTCATTGTTGATACTTTGGTTTCACACATAGTTCATATAAATTAGCGATAAGTTACTATCGAAACTAGAGTAGGCAGCAATTTACGTGGGTTCAAAACAATATTCAATATGAATCTAGTAGGTTCGCTCTCAAAAATTTATATGGCGAACCCACTAGATTCAGCCAAGATTCGCTTGTAAACCCAGAATGAGAGAGCGAACCTGAATATAATAGTAGACCGATTGTCTAATAACAATCAGCTGTAACTTTTGAACCATAAGAACTATCACAGGATACTGTTGTACTGTTCTGCTACAAGAACAAATACAACAACATTTAAACTAAAGGGTTTTTACAATAAAATTCTTTTTATTATAATTGAAAAACTTGTTAGATGAGATGAAAAGGCCTTTTTATTATATTTTTTTTGCCTAGTCTTTCAGCATGCCAAAACATAGCATAAGTCAATTTTTTCCAACGGATTTAATTGTAATTATGCATTTTAGAAAGCTTACTTAATGCTTCCTTTTACAATAATAAATAGATATGTATATGTATGTATTTGGTGTCACATAAGCAACTTAAAGTCTAAGGAAATAACACTTTTTTGTGAACAATATGCTTTTTTACACTTCAAACACTATAACTTAGCTATTTATGCAATTTGCAACAACTATAACTTGATTGAAAGGCAATTTTAAGCCTTTGAATAAATTTGATAGAAATCCGTTAGGTAACATCGAAGATATGCCTCTTACAATTTGAAAATCTAACGAATTCCGTTTTTCAGTACATTTACCATTCTAAAATCACTTTAGGAAGTGATCTAAAAAAAAAAAACTAAAAGTAGTTTCGTTCTCTATGGGCTACAAGAAAATAGAATTGGTATATGAGAAACGCTGAATAGTTTTGGTGCATCACAGTGTTATTGTGAATTAAAAGATTATAACTATTGAAGAATAATGTATCAACTTACCGTATCTTTGAATATCTCTTCTCTCGACATTATGTGCGATTTATTGCCCCTTTCACCGTCCAAGGTAATGGCATAGACATCAGGTGGTTGTAGTGGTTTCATTATGCCCGCATAGAAAAGACCACCCATGTCCGTAAGTACTCGCGTCTCCTTGCGATACAAGTGATCTTGTGTTAGCATAAGAGAACGATCAATAGCATTAATTTTTAGCGGTTTAGCAACACAAATTTGCTTTGCCATTTCGTTGTCCGAGCTGCAACGATTATGATGATTTCCATCATCATTGTTTTTATTCTCTTCGCTGTTATCTTCAGCGGTTCCGTCGTCATCTTCATCTTCGTTGCCGCTGGAACGATGGGAGGATGTGGAGCTGCTAAGTTTGGGTTCTTGCAGACAATTATGTGTGCATGTTTTCGGAGGAAGCATGTTTCTGGGCTAAGCGTAAATGCCATTGCTACCACAGCCAGTCGTACCACCGTTAGCATTATGGGAACCAGTATGTGTTAGTTGATCCAACGAACTGGGTTCCAAGCGTACTGGCTTGTAAACTAGAGTATTTGTGCTATTGCTAGGTGTATTTATTGAGGTGGTAACGTCGTTTTCTAACTCTAAATCTGGCGGTGGTGGAAATTGAGGATGTGTATTGAGGTGGTGGTGATGATGACTTTGAGACTTTGACGCATCGGTAGCAAAGCGTATAAAGCTGGAAGGTGCCAAATAGCTGTTGGAACCTGTGCTGGTGGCGACGGTACCACTGGAGGTTTTGCAGAGAATTTTCCAAATTTGTAATCACATAAAGGAGATGAGGACAATGCAGCTGGACCTACCACGGCTGCACAGGATGATGATGATCTTTCTGAAGCTGCCAATGAGAGTGCAGAGTTGCCAACCAAAGAAATCTGTTGATTTGGTGCTTGTAATTTGGAGCATTTTTTCTTGTTCTTCTTATTTTTGATATTTCATCTAGTTTACGTTTCTTTTGCGATATTGTCTAGTGATGTCGGCGAGACGCATTCGCATGCTATTTTCCATAATACTAAAATCTCCTGGGGCGTTGGCCATTTGCCCATACGTTGATAACTGGGATCTACACAATTCTGGAAAGCATTTTGTAATTCCTGCTGCAGTTGCGGATCATCGAAATCCAAGTCGGTCTGTTGGGTTTCAGCCAATTTGTGACGTTTTTCTCCTTCGAATACTTTTTTGTTCTTTTTGCTACACTTTTGCGATTTTTACTACTGCTGGCATTGGCTACACTGGTACCAAAGCCGTTGAGAGAGACGATGATGAAGATTTTGAAGAATGTTTGGAATGTTTGTGTTTCTTCCGTTTAACTGGACTTTCTGAAACGGCTTCTGATATGTGAGCTGAGAAGCAGGTGCCACTGGTAGTACTGGTCGTGGGCAATTCCGGTTTCCAGTGAAGGAAACGTAGATTTGTGCGGTCCAAGGGAGAAGAGAACGTGTGGCCGTGGGACAAGGTTTGATAAAGGCATTTTGCGCAAAGGAAGCGCAACTAAAGTTATGAGGTGAGCTTGCAGCGGTGGTTCTAAATAGACCATTTGTAGCATTCATGTTGGTACTTTGAACTTCCTCTTCGTGAATTCTTTGCTCGGCCAAAGCACATAACAACTTTAAGCCGCCCAAAGGTTCAACATCTTCATTGGGCGCTATATTGTTGATGGGCGAGTGAGAAGACATGACTGGATGGCTTAAGGAAGGAGAGTGTGGCGGTTGCGGTGAAGCAGGGGTAGGCAAATTTTCTGGATGTAAAATCAAAGAGTTTTGCTGCTCACTGAGGTGACTTTCCAAATGGCAAGAGTTTGATTCTCTCACTGGGTGCGGTTCGGAAGCAGCTAAATGATGGCACATGTTTGCTTCACTGACAGCATCTAAAGGTTCTTGTTTCACCCTGATAGTGGCTGTTTTAGCCAAAGTACTGGCACTTATATTGGATAATAATTCCAAGCCAGTCATATCTTCAGGCTGCCGTGTATGCGGTGTGGTCGTGCTGCTGCTAATGGTGGGTGTTAATGACATTGGTACATGATCCAGACGCTCCTCGTTGACCTTTCTATCTTCCCCATAGATTTCGTTATGATAAGCCGAGTTCTGCTGCCTCAAGGGACTTTTAAGTGAACCCGATCGTTCCTCGCTAAGACTTTGACATGAACTTTCAACGAACGGTGTTGTGGCTCGGTGTAATATTATATTGGTGGCTAAAGGTTTGGTGAGTTCTAAAGGCTGTTGAGCTTCTGTGTCATGATATAGCTCGTCATTTTGTGTCAAAGGTGGTGTACATTGGGCTGTGGTGCAATGCTCTGTGCTGGTGGCGTTGCCAGCAGCACCAGTGGTTGCCGTAGTTGTGGAATTTAAGGGGCAGGAGGAATTTTCATCTTCACTGCAGACTGGTGTATCTGTTTGAATATTAACGTCTTGCATTTGAGGTGGGGCAACAGGAGCAGCAGCTTGAGATTGTGCAGAAGGCATTGTGTTGGCTGAATTGACTACACGTGGCACTCCCACCACAATTTGTGGGGATGTTGTTGCCGAGTTATCCAATGGCTGGTGTGCGCTTTTGAAATGTAGAGAAGAAGGCAAGTCATCCGCCAAAGGAGTGGGCGGACCAATTGTAGCTGACAAGGCAGTTGCACCGTTTGTATTGGGGCAGGTCAAAAAACCTGCAGTAGTGGTGCTAAGAGGACTGGCTGTGGCCGCCAGCGATGTTAAACTTGTCGCTACTTGCGGACTATGTTGAGAGGTTTGAGTCGTTACACGATTTAAGGTAGCTGACAGATTGAGCAGGGCTGGTGTGGGTGATGATGCAGCCGCCTGAAACAAAAGCTGAGTTTGCAAAATGATTGGGGTGGCATTAGCTGATGCAGCTGCTGCTACGGCTGCCGATTCCATTGTGGCTGATGTCGGAGGGGTGGGTAGACGCATTAGATTTAAAGCTTGTGTATTAGGTGCCGTTAATTCCAACAAATTGCGTTGCATTGTGAGTCGTTGCAATAGATGTGCTCTTGTTGTTACGGTGATCAAAGTGAGCGGGTGGAGGTGGCGGTTGTGGTATATTTAAAGCGGCTGCCGTCAGTGTGGTTGTGGTGGTTTCGAGGCAGCGGCCATAAAGTCCGTACCACTCCATTCTTCCATTTTAAAGCAGCAGGCGGTATTAACAGCGGCGGAGGCACTGAATGACCATGTTGATGGCTTGATGTTAATAATGATTGACCGTTGGCTAAAGCTAATGTCGGTGGCGGTGGTAATGTTGCTAAAGCTTTGTGTGCTGCAGACTTAGACTGGCCGGTGTCATTGATGGCACCTCCGCCGCCCGTCGTAGCCAAGCTCATAAAACGTGTTGTTGTTGAGCTGCTGGAGCTGCTCATTGTTGCCGGCTGTTGAGCCGGAGGCGGAACCACCTAAACTTAAATTAATGGAACTACTGGTACTATTTGTTTGTTGATTATGCTGGCACAAGGAGGAAGTGGCAGCCGCTGCTGCTGCTGCAGCCGCCGCGGCTGTTAAATAATTAGA
This sequence comes from Eumeta japonica, assembly GCA_005406025.1. NCBI lineage: Eukaryota > Metazoa > Arthropoda > Insecta > Lepidoptera > Psychidae > Eumeta > Eumeta japonica. The sequence goes on from BGZK01003159.1 coordinate 20,720, forward strand.
GCCCAACAGCTGCAATGACGTTGCATAGGGTTGTCTGCAGCAGCCGCTTGCAACGTTGAATGCGGACTCATAGAGGGAAATATAAAATTTGGCGGCGGTTGTAAAGTGGCCGGTGCTGTACCCTGTGGTATGTAGGAGGGCCAGACAAAGGCCGCTGCAGCCGCCTGTTGGAAGGGATCTGTGGGTGTACATAGAATTTAATTTGATAATCCTATTGGTAAACGGAATTTTTCAAATTTTGGCGTTTTTAATTTAGATATTTTTTTATCAAGCGAAAAGCAATGAAGATGAATTATTCAAAATTGTTTCATTTTTTATTTTTTGATGAATTTTTATGGTTTTCATTGGAATAAAGGTGAAAGCAGAAACAACAATTTGGCAGTGTTTATGGATGACAGTGAAAATTTGGATCAACATTGTGGGAAGGAGGGAAAAGAGAGAGGAATTGAAGCAGATTAGTTCAATGTTGCAAATTAATTATAAATTTTATAAAATACAAAGCAACTACATAATTGATATATATATATATATATATATTTATATATAAATACAGACATATAATAAAATATGTGAAGGAAATCGAAAGCGAAGATATTACGAGGGTCGTTTTTAACGTAATATGTCTGTATTAGAAGAATAATATTTTTCGAAATGACTTCGATTTCGATTTTCATTACATATGTACGTAGCACAAAGTAGAACAGAGATGAATCGAGGCTAAAAAGCGACCTGATTCTGTGCATTTCATTCATACACTGTGTTTAATGTTTTGCTTTCTTTATTTGCAAACAAAACACTTCATAGCTCAAAGCAAATACGACAAAAAAAAAGACAACAAATCGTACATCTGTGCATCTACATAAAGGATACACTGAGTTTGATATTTGATTTTTTCATTCGTAAACATAAAAATGTGGGGGTTGCTCCCATTGCGGTGCAAAACCAATTCAAAAACCAAGCGTTTGCGTAAGTTATACAGTACCTTGGTTTTACCAGAGTGCTCAGCTGTTACGATTTGCGAAAATAAGATAGACTATGTGCGAGGCAAGTTCAAAAAGTACCAATTGTTATATTTCCTACGATTTTTCTTTCGCATCGCAATCGGGGTAACCCCCAAAATAAACTACGTGTGAATAAATTGCGAACGTCTTTCGATTTCGTATGATTTTTTTCGCATCTTCATAGAGGGTACCCCCTCTCTGATTTCCGATTTTTAATAACCACTTTATTTCATCTCTGTGCAGTTCGTGGTACGTAATAAACTTAATTTAACATCATAGATGGTTTTGTTCAAAAAAAAGGAGAAAAAGCTGTTAAATTACCATTTCCGAGAACGAATATTTTAATTTTGCTTTAATAATTAATATCTAAATAAGCCAAAGAAATTACATTTAATTCTATCCGCTTAATGATTTCTTTTTAGTCAACCCGTGATATGAAATCTCACACAGATCACCTTTAATATTGCTGGAAATATGTTTCCTAACGTTTAGTTTTAGAATAGACTTGTATTCTTCAAAAACAGTTCATCGTATTCCAGTTGTCGAGTACGGACTCGCATCAAGTTGGCATCTAAATACATATCTCTTGTTAGGCTTGTTGTTAAAATTTCTATACACATTTGACTTCTCTAGACCAATGGCAATGAATAGAACCAAGCAATAAACATTCATTATCAGAAACGACTGTAATAGTGGGATCACCTTTTTTAAATCAAGTTAATGTGGATACGATGTCGGCAATTAGGGTACATGAATACGTAATTGAAATTGATATCGAAAGTCAACCATATCAGGGTCAAATCACCGCATTCGAACTCGAGTACTTTATCAGCGAAATGTGGTTAATGTGGAAGGTCGACCACAGGAATGGTTATCGAAACATTTCTGCTCGAAGTTGTACTCGATTGTTATTATGTTATCGAAAACAAATCAACTCTAGCTTTTTGCCGCGAAACAAAGAAATAACAAAAATTAAAATATGTAAAAATAAAATTTGAAGCATTTTCCTAATATTCTCGCAAAATTAGTTTAAAAAAATATAACTTTAATTGTTTTAGGGCTGATAGTGAATACTAAGAAAATATTGTTCACTAAAGTGCCCTGAGACTATCAACAAAACCATCAATCAGTGCATATGTGTGTGTGTCGTATGATTGTAGAATTTGAGGGAGACATACAAAAAATAACTTTAATCACATTTTGTATTTGTTTGATGATTTTATTTTTGTTATTTGCCAAGTTCTTGTGGTTAAAACACAGCACAATTGAAAAATATTTGTTTCATTTGCGATTTTATTGTTTTATTTAATATTTTTTCATGAAAAAACAAAGCACAAACTAAGTATGTTTTTGAATTATTTTTCGTCTTGACACGAAAACACAGAAAATGATCTTTTTGTCAAGAACAAATGAAGACATACAAGAAAACAGTCATCAAAATAAAAATCAAAGCCGACAACGAAAAACAATGACCGAACGCACACAAACTTATGATTGATGGCTTTATTGATAGTCTTTCGGGCACTTAAGTCTTGGTTCACACATGAAATTTTTCTAATTTTATTTAAAACTTTCATTCGTGCCTACACACTGAATGAAATTCAAGCCAATTTTTCAGTTTAACATAGACGAATGACAAAACAAAAAGAATTTCAGAGTACAAGAAAGTCTATACTGAAATTCATTCCCTCACTTCTGTTACCCACTGTTACCAACAAACACCAAATTTCATGAGAGAAGAAAATAGTGGAAAGATGGCTTCGAGAACACATTCAAACAAAGCAAATGTGAACAAACAGAATATCCTGAGTTGGCTAAAAATAAGCTCCAGCACTTTTGATAATGAAAAAACGAATCCTTTTGTCACGAATGTTCCTTCTTATATATGACAATAATGGACTGATCCTTCGATTCCGATGATGAGAAGAAAAATAAACAAATTTAAATCCATTATATATAAAATTTTTGAATCTATTGAATAAATTGTAGTTTTTCACTAATTTATTTATATTTTGTTTTCTTTGTCGTTTTATTTTCTATTATCATATGCTTACTGCAATAAAAATAAAATAGTAGTAAACAAAGTATACAGAAATGAACGATAGTCATTTCACTATACAGTGGATTGGTGTTTTGCTTTCTTTATTCTTCGTTATTCGTAAACAAAACACTTCGTAACGCATACCAAATACGACAATAAACCTGTACATTTCATTCATATACGAAGTTTGGCATTTCTGTTTTTCATTCGTAAGCATAAAACCTGCTTTAAATTCTCTTAAAGTCAGTTTTAATATTTCTGTATACCTTGCGGTACATTAATTACGATCGAATACGGTGATCCATAAAATTTAAGTAATCGAAATTTTTCTCCACACGGACAAAAGCTCGATTTGAAACGGTGATCTGGTCCCAGTTCTTTAAATTCACTCAATATTTACTTTGTGGAAGCATGGACGACATTTTGCGTGCTCTCAAAGAACGCTGGTAAAAAGTAATCACTGTGTTAAGGATATTGTAGCGAATTATTTTTAAATTAGTATGTTATTATACTTAAATAATCAATAAACGTATTATTTAAAGTTTCGCTTAAAAGTATGCTAGACTAATAGATAACAATGGCATGAAAAAAGGGCAGTTAATATAAGTACACTAGTTGTTTAAAGGGCCATAGAATTTTCCAGTATGTTTTCGAAACCACCATCTTTAAGGTGGTAAACACATTTGGCAACACTAAGCCAAATATATGTAGATAGATAGTGATGATATTCTCAGTTAGCAGCCAGAGATGTTACAAATTGTTCACACCGATACCGATATTACATCAAGTGTGAAAGTGATTATAAAAGTGGTTTTTATTGCAAGAACAGTGTGTTAATAGTAAATAAAATTGTAAGGTAGACTGTAACTAGAAAAAGTGTATGTTTTTACTTCATTAGCAACAAAAAGAGTACGCAAATATTTATGTTATAAAATCTTTAATTCTATTAGTAATTTCCACAAATTTGTCATTTACCCCATAAATGATCTGTGTTAACAGAAAAGTCTATTGGGCGATGCCAGTCTGTCCATAAGGAAAAAGACATCGGTCGTTAAAATCTCGTTGCTGAGAAACTCATTTGACTTAGAAAAGTCTTTCTTGTATCAATCGATTAAATTCTGCAAAATTGATTCACGTATGAACAAAGTGTAACCAAAAAACATAAATTTGTTTTGTGGTATTATGCTGGGAACACAGTCGGCGAATATTCGTCATCAAAATAAAATGCAATTGTGTATATGAAAATACACAATACAACAGCGTCGATCGAATTTCGACATATGCAGCAAACATTAAATGGATTTATTTATATTTCAAACGCTGGCGAACAACGAACACATCAGTAGCAGGTACACCAGGTTTCATATACACCAATTGGTGTTTTTTTATGGAAATACATTGGCCCTATTCACAATCTTGTGCAAATGGTATTGCATCATTGCATTTGCAAAATGGTTTAGCATTTATTTACACTACACTAAGAAAATACATATCAATGCAATAGCTAATCTTGCATTTATATACAATACTAAAAACTAGTAGTTTTTATATGCAACACTTGATTGCAAATCAACAGCTGAGAAAAAGAGAGAATCACAGAGAAAATGAGAGATTTATGGTTTCTACTACAAGAAGAGCAATTCAAAATAAGAGTGGGTGTTCACAGTTCATAGAAAATATTTGCAATTGCTAATTTGGCAATCATAAATGCACAGATTGTGAATAGAGTGATTGTTTAGTATTACTCTGCTTTAAACATACCCCGGAGTAGATATTGTCTTGGCAAATCGTAACAACTTGACGTTCTGCTTTCGGAGTACGGAGGCATAGGAGGACCGGTTGGTTTGGCAACAAAACCTTCAGAGGGCGGCGAGAGAGGATAAGCTGAGGTGCCAATGCAGCTGCAATGTTCTGTGAGGTTACCGAGAGGATGGAAAGTCGGATGCTTGTTTGTCAACTTCGGGCCACTGCTGGTGTACACCTGCGCCTTTGGAATACTGCAGTACTGAAGTGAGGCTGGCCCCAAACACCATAGCAAGGGGTCTATTCCGTGATCCAGGATAGTTATGAGTAGCAACAAGCATGACCAACCACGTGGATTTGATCCACCATCGGATAAGGCCATAATGGCAGATGCCGACATAACTCAAATTCACAATTGCTACAAAAGTGCGATTTTGGGAGGAAGTACTCAAAATACATTGAATTATTATCAAATATGCGAAAAAATACGTAGGTTGTATTTGCTTTAATATTGGTAACTCTATTCGTCGAATTTATACAGCGTATTTACCATGAATTCATCGCGGTAGAAGAAATTCATTATTCATTATAATGTTCCTAACATTATATTTATTTTGCTGATAGTTTTTTTTAATTGTTCTTTTACGCATTTGAATTTTATGGGACATATTCATAAAGAGATAAAATGTATTTAAAATCAGTTTCAGTCGAATTTTGTATGACACATCATATATTTTGAAAATATTAGGGACTGCACAAGTCTGGGATAATTTAAAATTTCTTGCCAAATTTGTGAAAATCTTTCTAGCCTGATTTCATTTCTTATTCAGTCGTTTAACAGCTTTTTTCCTTTCTTTAAAAAACAAAAATAATACATACATATTTCAAATAAAATTTAGTATTAATTAATTTCAATATAAAATATCTTACCTAAAGGAGCAGCTGTTGCCGGTAGTAAAACAACTTGGCCACGACTTGCCTCTCGTGAGTATTGTAAGCCTACAGTTGCGGGGACATAGATATCACTGATTCAATGGGAAGCGCGTCTTTAATATAAGAATTAAAATTAATTTCAACGTTATTTATTTAAAATAATAATTTACTTGAATATTGCCAAAATGTTGAAGGAGTGCGATTAACACTTTGTAAACTGGCTGCATTAGCTAAAGCAAGTTCGTCAGCAGTTGCTGGGCTGGTCATCAAATCACCATTTCCAGTAAAATAAATATTGCCACAACCTGCACCAACACTACCTGCAATGGAAAAAATATATGAATTTAATTAATAATAAAACAAATATATTTATGATAATTATCTTAAGATATTTTTAGTTTAATATTAAAATAAAAGTAAAGTTTATTTGAGACATAAACTTTAATTTAATTTAGACATAAAAGTTGGAGTCGAAACCAGGGAGCTGATGTTTATCGTGATGGATACAGAAACAGCTGGCTGTCTCAACTATGGTAAATATTCACTTTTCATGTCTTTTTAGCAAAATGTTAATCACAAGCAATAATTTAGAAACGATCCTGAGCCCAACAAAAAATTAACAAACGGTAGTTAATGATAAAAAACTTTAATAAATAAAATATTTGTTTAAGGTTTTGAAACAAACATATGTACAAATATTAGAATGGGAATAATCGTTCGTTAAAGGACTGATCAATTTTATTAAGATTATCCAACTCTTGTCAGTCGTTTTGCCACGAGATCAAACGTGTGCTTCTTAAATGGGTTTGATCATTGGTTCGTGGCAAAAACGACTGAGTGAAAGAGTTGGATCCAAGCCTAATTTTATTCTTTGGAATAAAGATAACAAGTTCGTTCTATCTGTTTACTTATTCCTTTTTATTTACTTATTCCGTTTAATTCACTTATTCCTTTGTATTCGTGATTAATTGTGAATAACAATGTTCTATTACAATCGCTGTAAAAAAGAATTATATTCGTATGGAAGCAAAAGAAAACAAAGTCTAATATAACACCAGTCACCGAGCAAAGTCTGCACAAAAGTTTAATTGTGTTGACAAATTTTGTGAAGAAAAATCAATGAAAGTATTGTTAGTTAACACAAAGAGTCAACGGCAGAGAGAACATGATTTTACCTAAATCGCCATGTTTGGTGAGAAATGGCCACATCTGGCTACCCTGCTAAACAGATGAAATAATAATTGTGAATGAACAGAATAAGCGGATGAATAAAAACATTAAGTGAACAAATAGAACAAAAATCAATGACCAAACTGAACAGAGTCACTCAGTTAACTAAAGTGAATTGTTTAAAAGAACAAGTTCGTTCATGAACAACACAACACCAATGAATATAAATAAAATCTAAGCTAAAGATCAATTGCACATAAAAAATATTAAAAAGCAATAATGTTTTCAAAGTTTACACATTGGCTCACGATTTCGATCCCATGTGGGCTTGCCAGTTCACATGAGATAAAAACTGACAGCTAAAAGAAAAGCTTGAGTTTTCTTGTCATTAAAATGTTTGAAAATTTTAAGGGCTGCAAGCTAAGAAAAAATCTTTTTCACTTGATTTTAGTTTCACCAAATATATTATAAATTTGTACAGTGTATTTCATGTTGTTGTTACATAATAAAAATTTCTAATCCATTTTGGCTTAACAAATGGCATTTTTCTTGTTTCTTGCCACACATGGAAAACGCTTCATAATTAATACAAATCAAAAACGTCTGGCAACCCTAATCTCATCTATTTTCCAATAACAAACAGCTGATTCATGCGGCCCACATAATGTATTCTAGCGCGACAAGTCAAAGGACTATAAGTGCAATCGATCACATAACCAACCACCTTCATACAAATTGGTGCTGTGCAGTCAAAGTAACAAAATCAGGCACTTTGTCGTGGTTGTCGGCAGAATTGAATTTGAAAAAAAGATTTATAATTTAATTTATAATTTACAATTGAAAAGTGCTTAAATAATATAATTATTAGTATTTTCATTAACAAGATGAATTGTTTAGCATAAAAACATAAAGCTGTATTGATATCCACGAAACTAATAATAACCTGTTCCCACATACTATATCTTTATTGAGATTATCGCAATAAAGGCCATCACTCAATTTTTCAGACATTCACGCAATAAAGTTATTACTCAATAAATGCATAATTGTTTTAATCACTGAATAAAACATGAAATACAATACTGTCAAAGTGTGTTTAGTGTTATATGATACAAAATTTCCAAACATTCAAATATTTTCTAGCCTTTTTTCCAATGACATTCGTGGTAATCAGAACAGAGTGGACATTAGTGGTATAACATATCCTGGTGGGCAGCAGGCAGGATTATCAATTACCAACTGAAGCACAAGAAAATATGGAAATGGCAAGTTAGCAAGAAGACTCAAAACTAAGCTTCCATTAAAATTATTGAAAAGTATGGCTGCAGAGCCACCAGTAAATGGAAAGAAAGGTGATGCTGTCTTGTTCATGGTCGGTGATAATTGGACTGAGGATTCAAAGTTATATTTGCTGACACAGTTGAGTGTCAGTATTTTTCAAAATGATAAACTGAGCTGATACGAACTGCGGCGTTAATATAGCCGGTCAAGTCCCAGTTCAGACACGTCAACTTTGTTGATCAATTTCTTTTCAATTTTCAAATTGCTTTTATGATTACACAGACAAACTTGTTTCATAAATTTTCGTTTACTTTTGCTTTAAAATATTCATTTACAGCTAACTTCATGTTTGATTTCGAAACAGTTGCTCAGTACAAGCAGCTCGGTACTAAATACCACTCTTTTCTCTCTCTCTCTCTCTCTCTTTAAAACTCAATAGTTGTTCAACAAAAATTGACGTGTGTAAACCAAAACTAAGCTTTTGAGTCGATCTTTTTCAATGGCTGAGCGGTCGGCTCAGCTTGTTTTTCTGATGCCCACCATAAAAATTTTAGTATTGCAAAATGTTTTCAATAAAAATTTTTTTTTTTAATTTAAAGTATTTATAAACATATTAAATTATGAATACAAACAGAAAAAAGGCACTACCACATCAGGGGTTTTGACCTTACTTTATTTTTTATCTGTCACTTGTAACAAGTTTAACGAGTACAGAGTTGCATTTTTCTGCTTTTCTCTTTCATGTTTTAACAAATTCTATTCTTAAAATAGTATAATAGTTGCTGTGGCAATATATGTAAGTATTTGACAAAGAACAAGGCTCATTCAATAAACTGAAAGCACTGAGATGATGACAATTTGTATTTGTCAAATTTTGTTTACATTTGAGTTTGAGCTTGACGTGAATATCTATCATATTTGACAAATGATTTAGCAGGTAATAAGTTATCTATGCGAGTGAGTTAATGAATTACGTAAAACATGACGATCAATAATGCAGACAATAGTGAGTGACTTTTTGTTGGTCGTTAACGTGGACCAGGTGTGCTTAACGACTAAACATAAATGGAAACATTTGCCCTCTGAGGGCACCTTGAATAATTTGTATTAGGATATCTGTCTAAAAGCCTCACGTTAAACTAATTTCATGAATAGTAAATTTCAATAAAAGAGAAATTTTTTTTAATGTGGTTATAAAATCAGCTTTAGAGTTAAAATAATAAACATGGATAAGCTTGTGATAGTGATTAAAAAACTTAAGCTTTAAATTTTTGCCTTCATAAAATGTATTGAGCTCGTGTTCTAATGATACTATTCATAAAAAAAAAGAAATATGTTTATTGAACGATTTTTGTATGGAAATTTGATTTATTAAACAAAAATATTTTACAACTTCACTAATAAAAATTCGGAAAAATATGGCTAAGTAGAAAATTTTTGTTAGACAGATAATATAAAGCTGCACTTTAATGAGTGCAATAAATTAAACCGAATATCAATGGCATTAATTGTATACAAATGTAACAGGTTGCATATGTGTATGATCGTATGCGGGTGATTCTCATTTCAGATGCAATTTTTTAGTTTTGCTTTGCCATCGATACGATTTTGTTTATGCAGGTGGCCGTATAAGAAATCGAGTATTTAAATCTGTCATACATATTGATGTGTATTGTTCAAAAACAATCAAAGCATTCATTAATCATAACGATTTGAGGTACCTCAAAGTGAGCAGCTATGATTTTATAAAGCATTGTTTACGTTTGTTCTTGATGGATGTCGTTACCTTTGCACAATTTTTGATCTACCTCTCTGCATATTTTTCTAAACTGTTAACATTTTGTTGTTGCATGTAACAATAGTATAGTATAGTATAGTATAGTATGGTATAGTATAGTAT
>BGZK01003160.1:0-30765 GCA_005406025.1 Eumeta japonica
ATGAGACAGATGAGATAATTGGACCCTCTACTCTAACGAGAAATGAAAACTGCAACACGTTAATCTAATGCTTTGGAAAATGAAGATGTCACCATTACATATTTATTAAAGATATCTCCAGGTTAGTAAAATTTTATTATAAATATCTACCAAACAGTGTCTAACAAAATGTTTTTCTTTTATAGACTTGTACGCAATCAAAAACAAAACATAAGGAAAAACTGTTTTTGCAATAGTTGTCTTCAGTACACTCATATTTCGGATAATATGAGTAAACACAAAACAGAATGCGGTAAGATAGTTACAGTGCTACCATCATTTCATGATGGAGTTCTTCAATTTAAACACTATCAAAGGAAAATTGACATACCCTTTGTAGTTTATGCAGATTTTGAGTGCGTTTTAGTGGATATAGAATCTAGTGTAAGTAGTAAGGCTGAATATATAAAAAAGCATATTCCTTGTTCATTTAGCTATTATATTAAATGCAGTCATAATAGCAATTTAGATAAATTAAGAATATACACGGGGAAAGATGCTCCAGAAAAATTTGTTTCATTCCTTACGCAGGATTGCACTAAAATTTATAATGAGTACCTCATAGGTAATAAGAAAATGGATGCTTTAACCCCTTTCGAATTTGACAATTTCTTTACAACATTAAACTGTCACATATGTGGTAAGTAGTGATCGAGTAAAGACCACTGTCATATAAGTGGTAAATATAGAGGAGTATCTCACAGAAAATGCAATTTAAACTACCAAATACCCAAGTTCATACCAGTTTATTTCCATAACTACTCAAATTATGATTCTCATCTTTTTGTGAAGGAATTGGGAAACGTTTCTATAAAGATACAAGTTCTCCCCCTTAATAAAGAACGTTATATTTCACTTTCACAACTTACAAACATGGGTGATGGTCATAATCTTGAAATTAGATTTCTTGATACATTTCGTTTTATGGCTGAGAGTTTGGAATCATTGGCTAATAATCTGTCTGACAATGATTTTTGTACTATTAGATTACTGTTTGAAACTGAAAAAGAATTTCAACTTATTAAGAAAAAGAATTTTCCTTATGAGTACATAAATTCATTTGAAAAATTGAATGAGACCCAACTCCTCCCTCGCAGTGATTTCTTTAGCAAGTTGAACAACAAAGAATGTTCTTTAGAGGAGTACTCACATGCTGAAGAGGTATGGAATACTTTTGGTTGTAAAACAATGCAAGATTACATGGAACTTTATCTGAAAACAGATGTTCTATTACTTACAGATATTTTGAGAACTTTAGAAAAGTTTGTAAAGGTATATACGAGCTCGATCCATGCCAGTATTACACAGCTCCTGGCTTTCTTGGGATGCAATGTTAAAATACACAAACATTGAATTACAACTGTTAACGGATATAGATATGTACAATTTCTTTAAAAAAGGAATACGTGGGGGAATTGTACAGTGTAGTAAAAGATATTCTAAGGCAAATAACAAATATTTAGATGATTTTGACAGTGAAAAGCCATCAGAGTTCCTTATATATTTAGATGCAAACAATCTCTATGGTTGGGCGATGTCTGAGTATCTTCCCTATGGAGAATTTAGATGGCTACCAAGTGATGAGCTAAATTTAGATCCAAACAGCATAGCTGATAATTCAATTGACGGATATGTATATGAAGTTAACTTAGAATATCCTTCTTACCTACATGACTCCCACAATGATCTTCCTTTTTGTGCAGAAAATAAAACACCTTTACACTCAAAGTTTAGCAAATTAATAACCGATTTTTCCAAAGAACTCATATATTATTCATTATAGAAATCTTAAGCAATGTTTAAAATACGGTTTAGTTCTAAAGAAAATACATCGAATTCTTACTTTAAGCAATCTCCATGGTTAAAAGTTATATTGACTTAAATACAGCTCATAGAGCTAGAGCAAAAAACAATTTTGAGAAAAATTTCTTTAAACTGCTTAATAACGCTGTATATGGAAAAACCATGGAGAATGTAGACAAGAGGAGAGATGTAAAAATAGTGACAAACTGGAGTAGAACAAACCGTAATCGCTTAGGAGCAAAAAACTGGATATCTAAGCCAAATTTCCATAGCTTATCAATATTTTCTGAAGATATGGTTGCAATTGAAATGCAGAGAGTCAAAACGTACTATAATAAGCCCATATACTTAGGGTTTTGTGTATTGGAGCTTTCCAAATACAAAATGTATGACTTTCATTATGGATACATGCTTCCAAAATTTAAAACAAATTTATCACTGAATTATATGGATACAGACTCGTTTATATATACGGTACAAACTGAAGACTATTACGCAGACATAAAACCCGATGTTGAACTGCAGTTTGATACGTCTGATTACCCAGTAGACAATATATATGGTATTCCCCCTTTCAAACAAAAAGATACTGGGAATGATGAAAGACGAGAACTGTGGGAGAGTAATGAAAGAATTTGTTGGACTTCGACCTAAAATGTATTCATTTAGTGTGCAGGAAGAAACCGATGTAAAAAAAATCGAAAGGGGTTAAGAAATGTCTTCTTGATAAATATAGTTTAGCCTCATATAAAGACTGTTTGTTTAATAAATCCACTATTTATGATAATATGCTAACATTTAAATCTAAGGTACACCAAATTTATACTAACCAATTAAATAAAATAGTGTTAAGCTATGCCGATGACAAAAGAAAAATTATGAGTAATAATATAAATACATTAGCATGGTATCATTACCAAATTGAAGAAACTAATCCCAATTACGAATTGGATATGCTACTGCTAGAAATAGCTAAATTAGAAGATGAAGAAGATAGTAATAAGTAAATTAATTCTGTTTAGAAAATTAATGAAAAAAATATAATATTAAAATATTTTATTTATCATTAAAAAGGAAAAATAATCAGTGTAACACTCTCAATTAGAAAGGAAAAATAAAGAATTGTTTAAAGAGAACAAAAAAAACTTGCTTCATTCCTGTTTGAATTTTCATGTGCTTACGCGAACCTAAATTTTGAATTTCACAATTTAATGTAATGAGATTTAAAATACCTTCCCGATTTACTTTTATTAAATTTTTATTTTTGATTAACTTTTCAAGAAGATCATAATAATTTTAATCATATCATTTATGATAGCCTTCCGCAGATAAAATGCAGAACAGCGGCACGTATCTGGCCCTTCATCACAATCTGGATAAAACCATGGGCAACATCTGAAATGTCCTTCGTCTCTATCTTCATCTTCTATAACACCGCACTCCTCGTTTTCTTCCAACATATGTAGAAAAAATGATAACATTTCCTGATGTTCATAAAGTTGCAAGCCCTCAAAGTCAGCCAAGAATTTTTCAAGTTTATTTCTTATTGCGCTCATCCTTTGAGTTTTACCTTTTTTTAGCCTTCTCGCTCTAAGGTTTTCTTTACTACTACTAATGATTACTTTGAAAATCCTGGTTTTAATCATAAACTGCACGAAGTACATATGTATATATAACATTTTAATTTATGTTTAGCTTTTTCTGCATCCATCTCTTTCTTCACCTAATGTATGTAATATATTTCGGTTTCATGTAGCCTTCTTCCAACATTTAAAGTGAATCTGGTATCAATTCTCAAATAAATTTCAAAGTGTAAAGTTGTCTCTAAAATGGCCTTCGCATCAAGTTTACTAAATAAATTTAATTCGTACAACACTAAAAGTATAATACATATTAAGGATATGGATGATTCTATAAAATACTCCGTATTAAAAGCAAAGCGTGTTACTACAAAATATGGAGTCACAGTTCAGCTTGAGCTGGAAAATAATATATTGTATCTTCCGAATCGCTTCAATGCGCTAACAGATGAGGACATAAAGAATCTTTCAAACGGAAAATTTTGCATTCAAAGAAAGGGTGAACGAAGACTTATTCTTGACACAGAGATGGAAGATTTTGGCTTACAAAACGCGCAGTACCCAATTTGGCAATAAGAAAAAAATAAAGATTTTCGATTACAAATACATATATATATATATGTATGTAGATGAATAAAAAACCAAAGTTTTATAATTTTACATCATATGTTGTTTTATTTGTTCTTTTCAGTTACTCTACAAAGGAATTCTAGACATAAGTGCCCACAGTTGAAAGTATTAAAGTTTTGATGTTGAGTGTAGTTATATTTTATATCTGATCCTAGATATTTGATTAGTTCTGATGGAGGTTGCAAATTTCCAAAACTATCGAAATATTCCTTTTGATTGTTGTTTTTATAATATGCCACCCAATGCGTGCCAGATCCTGTTGAGACATCTAAATTAAATATGCCACATTCTTTTCTTCTTGGTCTTTTTGGTAGTGAGTCCAACATGAAAACTCCTCTAAAATATGGAATATTTTTTGAAAATTTCTTTATATCAACGTCTGATAGAGGTCTGTCGGGCAGCAGTTTTAACAGTTTTTTGATTGGTTATCGCATACAAGTCCTTTTCCTACTGCAATAGACTCCATTGCTTTATTATGTCTTATTGCCTCCTCAAGTTGCTTCTTTGCATCCTTTGTCGCATTTACAGCTTTAGCAATAGTAGCACCTCCACTGGCTAAGCTTCCAATTGCACCCAGTGCAGTTAGAATAGGAATTATGGGTAAAAATCCACCAATTTTTGGTACATTAATTATTCGTGGTATAATGACTCGCGATTTTTCCCTTTAAAGAATTGTTGATAGCCTTACGAGCAATTTTAATGGCTGAGTTAATATCAAGGGGTTTTTCTTTTCTCAAAATATTTGTCGCAGCTTTAATTGAAGTTCTAAAAAGGTTTTTCCCATTTAAAGAACTTTTTTTTATCTTTCTCCTCTTCTTCTTCTCCACACCCATACCAAATTTTTGTTTGAGTTTCATTGCGTTTGTAACCAAATATGCAAATGATTTTTCTGCGAGACTGCTGTCTTTTGAAACAACTCGTTCCCAAGCCTTATTTTCAAGAACTTTATCAGCCTGATGTCTGATATTCAAATCCTTATTCTTTGAATAGACTATATCGTGATTTTTACAAGCAGCGTCTAGTGAATTGATACCCTGGTCCCCTTGCTTTAAACGTTTTTGAAGTTTTGTTCCAGGTCCGCAATATTGATAACCAGGTAGATGAAGTTCAAAAGGTAAAGAATTTATTGTTTTATCTAACAAACCTTCTCCAACGGTAGTTTTTGGAAGACTAAATGCTTTATTATAAAGTATACCATATTTGTCTGCTCTATAATAAAAAGGTGTATATAAAAGTTTACATCTAGTTTTGAAAATGCGTTTAACTAAACAAGACAAACATATTTTAGTTCGTAATGTTGATTCTTCATCAAATATTACAGCGAAAATAAGACATAGTTCTCTTACCGAATTCTATCCGTGCGTTAATTGTTGGTCCATCAAATTGTGGAAAAACTAATATTATGATTAGCCTCTTAGAAAGTCCTAATGGATTAAAATTTGAAAACATCTATTTATACTCAAAATCTCTATACCAACCAAAATATGAATACTTAAGAAAACTAGTTTCGCCAATTAAAGGAATGGGATATTACACATTTATTGATAATACCTCCGTTATACCCCCTGAGGAAGCTAAGCAAAATTCTGTTATGATATTTGATGACGTTGCATGTGAAAAGCAAAATAATATACGAGCATATTTCTGCATGGGTCGCCATAAGAATGTGGACTCATTTTACTTGTGTCAAACTTATACAAGAATTCCAAAGCACTTAATAAGAGATAATGCCAATGTAATCATAATGTTTAAACAAGATGAGACCAATATGAAGCATGTTTACAGAGATCATGTTGCTAGCGATATGAGCTTTGAAAAGTTTCAACAAATTTGTCGTGAGTGTTGGAAGGATAAATATGGATTTTTGATGATATGTAAAGATAATGAATTAAACAATGGACGCTACAGAAAATTCTTTGACTATTTCATATCAATATAAATTAAACTACACAAAATAAAAATTTTAGTTTTAAAATAAACCTTCATAGTAATACACCTACATTCTTAAATGTGATCCGATATCCAATATCTGATAGTTAATAATTGAACTGCTATCTGATAGCTGATATATACCTGATAGCCGATCTGATAGCTGATACCGACGTGATACATAGCTGATATCGACCTGATACATATCTGATACCGACCTGATACAGACCTGATAGCTGATCTGATATCTAATCTGGCAGCTGATCTGATAGCTGATACCCAACCTTATAGCCTGCTTGAGACCTGGTAGCCAAAGATGAATGAAAGGATTCTTAAAGAGCTGGTGACTACAAGAAATGTCTTGAAGAAAAAGCTTCGTAGTATAAAGACTGGTGAAATTGAATCACGAGAACAACTAACAGACACGTTCAAGCCTATAACAGAACCTTTAAAAGAATTTTTAAATAACTCAAAGCATGCCGACAGATTGGTCAAAAAAGAAGAGAGTGACATGAAAACTGAAGCTAAAGACGATAAAAGTATTGATCTTAGAAAGTCCTCAATAAAATTAGAAACTAGTACTCCCAGGAAACTATTTGAAGAAGATACAATAGTTAATCAATCTAGTAATGCAAGTGGTAGTGATAATGAGGACGAATTTTACTCACAAACTTCAAATACTGAAGATAGTTTTAGCAACTTGTCACTCTTGGAGGTGAGAAATGAATTGGATACTAATTATGGGCCCCATAAAGATTTAAATAATAAATGGAAATTTGGCAATAGCCACATTGACTTTGATCAGGATAAAATTCAAGTTGGCGGTCAAATATGGGCTCTAACACCAGGTCTTTTCTCTCTCATGTTTCATAAAACTCCAAGAAACTATGATAAATCTGAACTAGAAATATACAAAAAAATTTTAACTAGTACTAATGCATACAGAAGAGACTATAAGCCTGATGGTCAAATCAAAGGAACAAAAGCATACAAATATAAGCATATTATTCAAAAATTATTCAAAGAAGAAAAACAGAAAAAATCACCTGAGTCGGTTTTACATGCACCTAAAGCTAATTATTTGGGTGGCGGAACAATGCAACTCAACCCCCACAAACCGAACTATATATACTGGGATGATCCAAATGAGTTGGTAGATCGACTTCGACTATTGATTGCATCACAGGCTGCAGGTCACAGTAATCATAACAACGAGATTGTCTCGATTATTGAGGAATTGCGTGAAGCAAATATAATAGTATAAAATATTTGTATATAAAGAATGTCTGTTGATAAATTTGGTCACTATCTAAATGATACTAGTAACTTAATTTCATCAAAAAATGCTCCTAAATTGTTGGGCTTTTTTATGGATCCGAACAACAACATTGATGTCCAAAACAAAAGAATCAAAAATGTTGCAAATGCTTTGGAAGAAAACGATTGTGTCAATAAATTGTTTCTGCAAACTGAAATCCAAAAGCAAAAGCAGGAAATAACCCATCATTTAGATGATCTTAATGTTTTATTGCAAAATTTCAATAGAAAATGGATGAAAAATTATAAATATAAAATCAGTTTTGGACCAGCAAATTGAAGAACTAAGAGAAAAATTTATAGATTGGAAAACTATGCATATACTTCAATAGCTGATAGTGCATCAACAAGAATAGAACTTGTTAAATTACAAGAACACACCCCAAAAATCTATTAAATGTCATTAAAGAGAAATATAGTAAATGAACTTCATAAGCAAGCGAGAAAGGTTTTTGCTCGCCGTAGAGTTGTGATGAAAGGAATAGATGATCTTTGGCAAGCTGATTTAGTTGAAATGGGAAATTATTCAGCAGAAAATAAAAACTATCGGTTTTTGCTGACTGTGATTGATACATTCTCCAAGTTTGCATGGGCAGTACCACTTAAAACAAAAACTGCATTTGAAACAACAAAAGCTATAGAAAATATTTTTCAATTGGGGCGTATACCAAAAAATTTGCAAACAGATGATGGCAAAGAATTCTTTAATAAGCACTTTAAAAAATTAATGGATGACTATAATATTAATCACTACTCAACATATAGCAGCATGAAAGCATCAATTGTAGAAAGATTCAATAGAACTTTAAAAGGAATGATGTGGAAAGAATTCAGCTTTAATGGCTCATATAATTGGATTGGTTTGTACAAGGATTTGCTGGATAATTACAATAGAAAAGTTCATCGTACCATCAAAATGCCTCCGATTAAAGTCAACTCGAAAAATGAGAAAAAATTGTTAAATACTGTATACAGTCATTTAAAGATGTATAAAATGTCAAAGTTTAATGTTGGAGATCATGTCCGCATAAGCAAATACAAGCATACTTTTGAAAAGGCTATACTCAAATTGGACAACAGAGATTTTACAATTAAAAAGTGCAAAATACTTATCCTACAACATATATTTTAGAAGACTATAATGGAAATCCCATTAAGGGTGGATTCTATGAAGAAGAACTTTCAAAAGCTAGTCATCCAGATACATACCTAGTTGAAAAGGTACTTAAAACTAAAGGTGAGAAAGTGTTGGTCAAATGGCTGGGATTTAGTAACAACCACAATTCTTGGATAAGCAAAGACGAAATACTTTAGGTAGAAGAGGAAGAAGAAGCAGAATAATAAAAATGTAATATTAATAATTTGAATTAAAAAATTATTAAATAAATGTATCAAATATTTATATTATAAACCAGTTTTGTATTAGACTTTATTTATTTGCAATCAAACACTCATAATGTCAGTAACGCTTACTCTAAGCTCCAACTCCTCAGAGCTATCTGCTAACTACTTTCCACCTATTGACTTAAATGGTGAATATGAATGTGCTCTGACTGATTTTCATTCATATAATAGCATACCGAATGTTGATGTATATAACAACATGTTTCATATAGGTGAACTTGCAATTGAAATACCAATTGGATCATATGAATTAAATGACATAGTTGATTATATAACGGAGCAATACAAACGGTTCAGACCAGAAAATAAAATTTATATAGAAGCTAATAACAATACAATGCAAGTAAAAGTAAACAGCTCCAAAGAACCAATATATTTTAACATGGAAAATACTATCGGGAAACTTTTAGGATTTAATAACAAAGTCTTGGAGCCAAACAGAGATCATTATTCTGATTTACCTGTAAATATTTTTAAGGTCAATCTCTTGCGAATTGAAAGTAGCATTGCTGTTAATACTTATATGAATAATGCCAAAGCTCATACACTACACGAGTTTCCGATAAATGTTCCTCCAGGATATAAAATAGTTGAAATTCCTAAAAATCTCATTTATTTACCTGTGAACTCCAGAGAGATAAGTTCACTAGCTCTACGCGTGGTAGATCAAAACGACGACTTAATTAATTTCCGGGGAGAAGAAATAACTATTCGAATACATTTGAGGCCAACAAAATAATGATAATATACAATACAAGTGCATCATACAATAAGAAAGCCTACAATACAAAAAATATATTAGAACCTAAACATCCACTAAAGAGATCAGTTCATCGAAAGAATCTTACAAAAGCAAATAAAAATTTTCTCAAGTCTTTAAATTTGAAATTAAAATCAAAATGAGTTCAATAATAAATGTTTTGGAGAAACCATTATCTGATGAAAACATCATCAAGAAGGACTACCATACATACATCCCATACTTACAGTCTTACAATAACAACGATGAAATTCGAATCTCAATACAAAATCAAGATTTGTATGTATTACCTGGCGAAAGTTATTTATATGTGGAAGGATTTGTTGCAGATGAGAAAACTTTAAAGCCCACATCCAACTTTAAATTAAGAAACAACTTTGTTGCATATCTATTTGATGAAATTCGTTATGAACTTAATGGTACTGAAATTGATCATACAAGATATTTGGGTGCAACCAGCACTATAAAAAATTTTGTTTCTTTGTCACCAACTGAAAGTATTGTGATGAGAAATGCTGGTTGGAACAAAATTTATGATGTGAATCTTGAAAATGGATATTTTAATTTCTATGTACCTCTTAAAATGCTTTTGGGATTTGCTGAAGACTACAATAAAATTATTCTAAATAGTAAACATGAGCTGATACTTTTGCGTAATAAAATGATGAAGGTCTTGTGTTATCAGACAATTCTACTGAAAAGCAAAACTTGTAGTTTCACTCATTTCATGGAGAATTCCACATGTTCAATTATCTGATCTTAGTAAATTGAATATGATTAAAATACTTAATAATGGTGCTTCAATACCTATAGCTTTTCGCAGTTGGGATTGTCATATTAATCCACAGCTCAGTACGGGTAATAGTCACATATGGAACGTTAAGTTGGCTGCAAATAGAGAACGCCCTCGTTTTGTATTGATTGCTTTTCAGCGAGACAACAAATTTGTTCATTGTAACCTCACCAATTTAAAAGTTCATTTGAATTCTGTGTCTTATCCATATGATGATCTTAATTTAAAATTTGAGCACGAGCGTTATGCAGTTCTATATGATATGTACCTAAGATTTCAACAATGCTACTACATGAAGGAGCCCCAACCTCTTTTAACTGCCCAGGAATTCAAAAATAATGCACCGATAATTGTAGTAGATGTCAGTCATCAAAACGAGTCACTCAATACCGGACCCATTGATATAAAACTTGAATTTGAAACAGCTACAAATATTCCTGCAAAGACAGCTGCTTATTGCATTCTAATGCATGATCGCATTATAGAATATATACCTATAAGAGGACAAGTTCGCAAAGTATTATAAATCAAGTGATATGGAAAACAATACAGTTTTTATAGATTTGCAGGGCTTCAAAAGCAATTTAAATGATTTCATCGCAAAAGAGGTAGCTATCGTTTTCAATAAAAACGAGTACATTAATTTCTTTATAAAACCACCATTTGGTTTTGAATGCTTGTCAACCAAAAACAAAAGAAGCTAATTGGTTGACAAAAAACTATCATCATATAAATTGGAATTATGGATCAGTATCATATCAAAGCGTTTGCGAATTTCTAAAAACCAATACAAGACATTCAATTGTATATACCAAAGGTGAAGAAAAGAAGAAATGGTTAGAGCGCATGATTGATCAAACAATTTTCAACATTGAGGATATTGGATGCATTAACTTTAAGAAAATAGAAAATAAATATTCTGAATATATTTATTGCAATTATCATTCACATGGCGTTTGTGCCTTGAGAAATGCTTTTTAATTTGTAAAGAAATATCAGTTTTAAAATAATTTTATTATGTACTATGTATTTAAACTTATTCTAAATAAAATTTAATATGAAACAAAAATCAATGTTTTATTATTTACTGTTTCCAATCGCCTACTTAAAAGTAAGAACGCATGTCTTTACATACATATATGTACAGATATATTTGTCACATTGAATTGTTTCAAGTATCAATCAACCCAAAAGGCAAAAATAAGCCACAACCGTCGCGACGGTCAATTTGCCCACCAGACCAAACGCCATTCAGAACATTTCACACAGAAATATAATCGAAAAAAAATTATAAATTATTTAATGTAAACATAGAAAATAAAATTGAATGAATTGATTAAAGTTCTTCAAGCCACCAAATTAAAACCAAGCAATCAGCAACCATTAAGAAAGCGAAAAAAAGTTTATTACAAACAAACAAAAAATTCATGCAGGAGTTGTATCCAAGATTCAATACAATTCCAAGCAAATGAAGGCGATCGAGTTTAAATAAACACAAAAATATTATAAACAAAAAATCTAAGTGCTACAATCGTCCCCAAGAAGGCAATCACAAAATAAAAAGACCAACAACTCAAGTATGCAGATCAACTGAAAAGTATTAGGGCATTTCATTTTCTTAACTCGTAAAATATGATATGTATTCTGCTGGTAAAAAGATTGTTTTTAAATATCATAGAAACATCCACACACAATTGTATGGACGGTTGCACGGAAATCTCCACGCTGGACAGACATACACAATTCACATGGACAGACAAAATTTCATGGAGATCGAAGAAAATTTTCATAGTGGACAGACATACACACTTCTCATGGACAGACAAAATTTCATAGAGATCGAAGAAAATTTTCATAGTGGACAGACATACACACTTCTCATGGACAGACAAAATTTCATAGAGATCGAAGAAAATTTCCATGGGGGACAGACATATGCACTTTTCATGGACAGACAGATATTCATAGAGATCATTGAAAATTTCGATGGTGGACAGACATACACATTTCTCATGGACAGACAGAAAGTCATAGAGATCAAAATCTCAACAACACTGTGAGCCTCCTTATTATACCGTGGGAAAAATCCCACAGATATACACACACACGCTGTGTATTCCCCATGGAGAATCTGTTTGTTTATTTAGCAATTAAAATTTTAAAATTTTCATGTTTAATTACCGAAATTTGAGAATTTTAATTAGAGTAGAAGCCCCACTATTAAACTACTTACCTATGCCTGAGTATTTGATTCTACTCCCAGGAAAATCAACAATAGCAACGACTTTTGGCCATTTTAGGTTCAATTTTTTCAAAACGATGGTATGATTTTGAGAAATTAGTCCCATTTGATTCCTTAGGTTGTCAGCTTTCCAAAATGTGCCAATTCTATGCCTGGGAATTTGATTCCACTCCCAGGAGAAATCAGTACCATTTTTTTGGCCATTTTGAGAAGTTCAATTCTCAAAATCGTTAGGTACGATTTTCAGAAATCAGTCCATTTGATTCTTATTGCTGGGCTTCAAAAATGTGCCACTCTATGCCTGGGAATTTGATCTACCCCCAGGAAAACTGTAAACGATTTTTTGGCCATTTTGAGAAAAGTTCAATTTTCTAAAAATGATGGAACGATTTTGAGAATACCAGTCTCATTTGATTTCCTTAGGTTGTCAGCTTTTCCAAAATGCCACTTATGCTAAGAATTTGATTCACTCCCAGGAAAAAATCTCAGCAACGATTTTTTTGGCCATTTTGGAGAGTTCAATTTTCAAAAACGTTAGGTACGATTTTTGAGAAATCAGTCTCATTTTGATTCTTATTGTCAGCTTTTAAAAATGCCACCCATGCCTGGGAATTTGATTCTACTCCCGAGAAATCAGCAACGATTTTGGCCATCATTTTGAGAGTTCAATTTTCTCAAAACGTTAGGTACGATTTTTGAGAAATCAGTCTCATTTGATTCTTGTTGTCAGCTTCCAAAATGTGCCACTCATGCCTGGGAATTTGATTCTACCCCAGGAGAAATCAGCAACGATTTTTGGCCATTTTGAGAAGTTCAATTTTCTCAAAAACTTGAGGTACGATTTGAGAAATTAGTCTCATTTGATTCCTTAGGGTTGTCAGTTTCCAAAAATGTGCCACTCTATGCCTGGGAATTTGATTCTACCCCAGGAAAAAATCAGCAACGTTTTTTTGGCCATTTTGAGAGAGAGAAAGTTCATTTTCAAAAACGTTAGGTACGATTTTGGAATAGAAATTAGTCCATTTGATTCCTTAGGGTTGTCAGCTTTCCAAAATGTGCCAATTTATGCCTGGAATTTGATTCTACTCCCAGGAGAAATCAGCAACGATTTTTGGTCATTTTGAGAAGTTCAATTTTCTCAAAAACGTTAGCGTTTGTTCACAGAAATTAGCTCATTTGATTCCTTGGGTTGTCAGCTTCCAAAATGTGCCACTCATGCCTGGGAATTTGATTCTACTCCAGGAGAAATCAAAGAACGATTTTTTGGCCATTTTGAGAGGTGTTCAATTTTCTCAAAAACGTTGGGTAATACATTTTGAGAAATTAGTCTTTATTTGATTCCTTAGGTTGTCAGCTTGCAACAGCCACTCTATGCCTGGGAATTTGATTCTACCCCAGAAAAATCAGCAACATTTTTGGCCATTTTGAGAAGTACCAATTTTCTCAAAACGTTAGGTACGATTTTGAGAAATTAGTCTCATTTGATTTTAGGTTGTCAGCTTTCCAAAAATGTGCCACTTATGCTGGGAATTTGCAGACTTTACCCAGCAAGAAATCAGCAACGATTTTTGGCCATTTTGAGAGGTTCAATTTTCTCAAAAACGTTAGGTAACGATTTTTGAGAAATTTCAGTCTCATTTGATTCCTTAGGTTGTTGCTTTCCAAAAATGTTGCCTTGCGTCTGGGAATTTGATTCCTTCCTAAAATCAGCAATGATTTTTGGCTATTTTGGAGAGAAAATTTTCTCAAAAACGTTAGGTACGATTTTGAGGAAATCAGTCTCATTTGATTCCTTAGGTTGTCAGCTTTCCAAAAAATGCCACCATGCCTGAGTATTTGATTCTACTCCCAGGAAAAATCGGGAAGAAATGATTTTTACCATTTTTGGAGAAAGTCATTTTCAAAAACGTTAGGTACGATTTTGTGAAATTAGTCTCATTTGATTCCTTAGGTTGTCAGCTCCAAAATGTGCTTACTTATGCCTGGAATTGACTACTCCTAGGAGAAATCAGTAAACAGATTTTTTGGCCATTTGAGAAGTTCAATTTTCTCAAAAACCTTAGGTACGATTTTTGAGAAATTAGTCTCATTTGATTCCTTAGGGTTGTCAGCTTTCCAAAAATGTTACTGGCGTATTTCGGGAATTTGATTCTACTCCCAGGAGAAATCAGCAAATGTGATTTTTGGCCATTTTGAGAAGGTTCAATTTTCAAAACGTTAGTACGATTTGAGAAATAGTTCTCATTTGATTCTCTTAGGTTGTCAGCTTTCCAAAATGTGCCATTTATGCCTGGGAATTTGATTCACCTCAGTGAGGAAATCAGCAACGATTTTTTGGCCATTGGAGAGTTCAATTTTCTCAAAAACGTTAGGTACGATTTTGAGAAATTAGTCTCATTTGATCCTAGGTTGTCAGCTTTCCAAAAATGCCACTTATGCCTGGAATTTGATTCTACCCCAGGAGAAACAGCAACGATTTTTTTTGGCCATTTTGAGAGTTCAATTTTTCAAACGTTAGGTACGATTTTGAGAAATCAGTCTCATTTGATTCCTTTGTTGTCAGCTTCCCAGCCACCTTATGCCCGCCTGGGAATTTGATTCTACTCCCAGGAGAAATCAGCAACGATTTTTGGCCATTTTGGAGAGGCTTCAATTTTTTCTCAAAACGTTAGGTACGATTTTTTTGAGAAATTAGTCTCATTTTGATTCCTTTGGTTGTCAGCTTTCCAAAATGTACCTATGCCTGGGAATTTGATTCTACTCCCAGGAGAAATCAGCAAACGATTTTTGGCCATTTTGGAGAAGTTCAATTTCTCAAAAACGTGAGGTACGATTTTTGAGAAATTAGTCTCATTTGATTCCTTAGGTTGTCAGCTTTCCAAAATGTGCCATTTATGCCTGAATTTGATTCTACCCCAGAAAAAATCAGCAACGTTTTTTTGGCCATTTTGGAAGTTCAATTTTTCTAAAAACGTTATAGTACGATTTTTGAGAAATTAGTCTTATTTGATTCCTTAGGTTGCAGTCTTTCCAAAATGCCACTGCCTGGGAATTTGATTCTACTCCCAGGAGAAATCAGCAACGATTTTTTGCCATTTTGAGAGTTCAATTTTCAAAACGTTAGGTAATGATTTTTGAGAAATTAGTCTCATTTGATTCCTGGGTTGTCAGCTTCCAAAATAATATGCCTGGGAATTTGATTCTACTCCCAGGAGAAATCAGCAACGTTTTGGCTTTGATTTTGTTCAATTTTCTCAAAACGTTAGGTACGATTTTGAGAAATTAGTCTCATTTGATTCTTCTTAGGTTGTCAGTCATGTGCCACTTATGCCTGGGAATTTGATTCTACTCCCAGGAGAAATCAGCAACGATTTTTTGGCCATTTTGGAGAAAGTTCAATTTTCAAAAACGTTAGGTAACGATTTTGAGAAATTAGTCTCATTTGATTCCTAGTTGTCAGCTTTCCAAAATGTGCCACTTATGCCTGGGAATTTGATTCTACTCCCAGAAACTGTTTTTGGCCATTTTGAGAAGTTCAATTCTCAAAACGTTAGGTACGATTTTTTGAGAAATAGTCTCATTTGATTCCTTAGGTTGTCAGCTTTCCAAAATGTGCCACTCTATGCCTGGGAATTTGATTCTCAATTTGGAGAAATCAGCAACGATTTTTGGCCATTTAGAGCAATTTCAAAAACGTTAGGTACGATTTTGAGAAATTAGTCTCATTTGATTCCTTAGGTTGTCAGCTTTCCAAAATGTGCCACTATGCCTGGGAATTTGATTCTACCCCAGGAGAAATCAGCAACGATTTTGGCCATTTTGGAGAAGTTCAATTTTCAAAACGTTAAACGATTTTTGAGAAATTAGTCTCATTTGATTCTAGGTTGTCAGCTTTCCAAAATGTGCCACTTATGCCTGGGAATTTGATTCTACTCCCCAGGAGAAATCACAAAAACTTTTTTTGGCCATTTTGAGAAGTTCAATTTTCTCAAAAAAACAAGGTACGATTTTTGAGAAATTAGTCTCATTTGATTCCTTAGGTTGTCAGCTTTCCAAAATGTGCCACTATGCCTGGGAATTTGATTCTACTCCCAGAGTCAGCAACGATTTTTTTTGGCCATTTTGGAGAAGTTCAATTTCTCAAAACCTTAGGTATTGATTTTTGAGAAATTAGTCTCATTTGATTCCTTAGGGTTGTCAGCTTCCAAAATGCCACTTATGCCTGGGAATTTGATTCTACTCCCAGAGAAATCAGCAAACGATTTTTTGGCCATTTTGGAGAAGTTCAATTTTCTCAAAACGTTAGGTACGATTTTCGAGAAATTAGTCCTGATTCCAGGTTGTCAGCTTCCAAAAATGTGCCACCATGCCTGGGAATTTGATTCTACTCCCAGGAGAAATCAGCAACGATTTTTTGGCCATTTGAGAAAGTTCAATTTTTTCACAAAACGTTAGGTATGATTTTGAGAAATTAGTCTCATTTGATTCCTTAGGTCAGCTTTCAAAAAATGTGCCACCTATGCCTGGGAATTTGATTCTACTCCCAGGAAAAATCAGCAACGATTTTGGCCATTTTGGAGAATTCAATTTTCAAAACGTGATGGGTACGATTTTTGAGAAATTAGTCTCATTTGATTCCTTATTGTCAGCTTCCAAAATACACTTATGCCTGGGAATTTGATTCTACTCCCAGGAGAAATCAGCAACGATTTTTGGCCATTTTGAGAAGTTCAATTTTCAAAAAACGTTAGGTACGATTTTTGAGAAATTAGTCTCATTTGATTCCCAGGTTGTCAGCTTTCCAAAATGTGCCACTTATGCCTGAATTTGATTCTACCTCCCAGGAAAAATCAGCAACGATTTTTGGCCATTTGAGAGTTCAATTTTCAAAAACGTTAGGTACGATTTTGAGAAATTAGTCTCATTTGATTCCTTAGGTTGTCAGCCCAAAATGTGCCACTTATGCCTGGGAATTTGATTCTACTCCCAGGAGAAATCAGCAACGATTTTTGGCCATTTTGGAGAAGTTCAATTTTCTCAAAAACGTTAGGTACGATTTTTTGAGAAATCAGTCTCATTTGATTCCTGTTGTCAGCTTTCCAAAATGTGCCACTATGCCTGAATTTGATTCTACCCCAGGAGAAATCAGCAACGATTTTGGCCATTTTGAAGTTCAATTTTTCTCAAAACGTTAGGTACGATTTTTGAGAAATTAGTCTCATTTGATTCCTTTGTTGTCAGCTTCCCAAAATGTCATGCCTGGGAATACTCCCAGGAGAAATCAGCAACGATTTTTGGCCATTTTTGAGAAGTTCAATTTTCTCAAAAACGTTAGGTACGATTTTTGAGAAATTAGTCTCATTTGATTCCTTGGTTGTCAGCTTTCAAAAATGTGCCACTTGCCTGGGAATTTGATTCTACTCCCAGGAGAAATCAGCAACGATTTTTTGGCCATTTTGAGAGTTCAATTTTCTCAAAAACTTGGTACGATTTTGAGAAATTAGTCTCATTTGATTCCTTAGGTTGTCAGCTTTCCAAAATGTGCCACTTATGCCTGGGAATTTGATTCTACTCCCAGGAAAAATCAGCAACGATTTTTTGGCCATTTTGAGAGTTCAATTTTCTCAAAAACGTTGGTACGATTTTGAGAAATTAGTCTCATTTGATTCCTTAGGTTGTCAGCTTTCCAAAATGTGCCACTTATGCCTGGGAATTTGATTCTACTCCCAGGAGAAATCAGCAACGATTTTTGGCCATTTTGGAGAAGTTCAATTTTCTCAAAAACGTTAGGTACGATTTTGAGAAATTAGTCTCATTTGATTCCTTGGTTGTCAGCTTTCCAAAATGTGCCACTTATGCCTGGGAATTTGATTCTACCCCAGGAGAAATCAGCAACGATTTTTGGCCATTTTGGAGAAGTTCAATTTTCTCAAAAACGTTAGGTACGATTTTGAGAAATTAGTCTCATTTGATTCCTTAGGTTGTCAGCTTTCCAAAATGTGCCACTATGCCTGGGAATTTGATTCTACTCCCAGGAAAAATCAGCAACGATTTTTTGGCCATTTTGGAGAGTTCAATTTTCTCAAAACGTTAGGTACGATTTTTGAGAAATTAGTCTCATTTGATTCCTTAGGTTGTCAGCTTTCCAAAATGTGCCACTTATGCCTGGGAATTTGATTCTACTCCCAGGAGAAATCAGCAACGATTTTTTGGCCATTTTGAGAAGTTCAATTTTCTCAAAACGTTAGGTACGATTTTGAGAAATTAGTCTCATTTGATTCCTTAGGTTGTCAGCTTTCCAAAATGTGCCACTTATGCCTGGGAATTTGATTCTACTCCCAGGAGAAATCAGCAACGATTTTTTGGCCATTTTGAGAAGTTCAATTTTCTCAAAACGTTAGGTACGATTTTGAGAAATTAGTCTCATTTGATTCCTTAGGTTGTCAGCTTTCCAAAATGTGCCACTTATGCCTGGGAATTTGATTCTACTCCCAGAGAAATCAGCAACGATTTTTTGGCCATTTTGGAGAAGTTCAATTTTCTCAAAAACGTTAGGTACGATTTTTGAGAAATTAGTCTCATTTGATTCCTTAGGTTGTCAGCTTTCCAAAAATGTGCCACTTATGCCTGGGAATTTGATTCTACTCCCAGGAGAAATCAGCAACGATTTTTTTGGCCATTTTGGAGAAGTTCAATTTTCTCAAAAACGTTAGGTACGATTTTTGAGAAATTAGTCTCATTTGATTCCTTAGGTTGTCAGCTTTCCAAAAATGTGCCACTTATGCCTGGGAATTTGATTCTACTCCCAGGAGAAATCAGCAACGATTTTTTGGCCATTTTGGAGAAGTTCAATTTTCTCAAAAACGTTAGGTACGATTTTTGAGAAATTAGTCTCATTTGATTCCTTAGGTTGTCAGCTTTCCAAAAATGTGCCACTTATGCCTGGGAATTTGATTCTACTCCCAGGAGAAATCAGCAACGATTTTTGGCCATTTTGAGAGTTCAATTTTCTCAAAACGTTAGGTACGATTTTGAGAAATTAGTCTCATTTGATTCCTTAGGTTGTCAGCTTTCCAAAATGTGCCACTTATGCCTGGGAATTTGATTCTACCCCAGGAGAAATCAGCAACGATTTTTGGCCATTTTGAGAAGTTCAATTTTCTCAAAACGTTAGGTACGATTTTTGAGAAATTAGTCTCATTTGATTCCTTAGGTTGTCAGCTTTCCAAAATGTGCCACTTATGCCTGGGAATTTGATTCTACTCCCAGGAGAAATCAGCAACGATTTTTGGCCATTTTGAGAAGTTCAATTTTCTCAAAACGTTAGGTACGATTTTTGAGAAATTAGTCTCATTTGATTCCTTAGGTTGTCAGCTTTCCAAAAATGTGCCACTTATGCCTGGGAATTTGATTCTACTCCCAGGAGAAATCAGCAACGATTTTTGGCCATTTTGAGAAGTTCAATTTTCTCAAAACGTTAGGTACGATTTTGAGAAATTAGTCTCATTTGATTCCTTAGGTTGTCAGCTTTCCAAAATGTGCCACTTATGCCTGGGAATTTGATTCTACTCCCAGGAGAAATCAGCAACGATTTTTGGCCATTTTGAGAGTTCAATTTTCTCAAAAACGTTAGGTACGATTTTTGAGAAATTAGTCTCATTTGATTCCTTAGGTTGTCAGCTTTCCAAAATGTGCCACTTATGCCTGGGAATTTGATTCTACTCCCAGGAGAAATCAGCAACGATTTTTTGGCCATTTTGAGAAGTTCAATTTTCTCAAAAACGTTAGGTACGATTTTGAGAAATTAGTCTCATTTGATTCCTTAGGTTGTCAGCTTTCCAAAATGTGCCACTTATGCCTGGGAATTTGATTCTACTCCCAGGAGAAATCAGCAACGATTTTTGGCCATTTTGAGAGTTCAATTTTCTCAAAACGTTAGGTACGATTTTGAGAAATTAGTCTCATTTGATTCCTTAGGTTGTCAGCTTTCCAAAATGTGCCACTTATGCCTGGGAATTTGATTCTACTCCCAGGAGAAATCAGCAACGATTTTTTTGGCCATTTTGAGAGTTCAATTTTCTCAAAACGTTAGGTACGATTTTTGAGAAATTAGTCTCATTTGATTCCTTAGGTTGTCAGCTTTCCAAAATGTGCCACTTATGCCTGGGAATTTGATTCTACTCCCAGGAGAAATCAGCAACGATTTTTTGGCCATTTTGAGAAGTTCAATTTTCTCAAAACGTTAGGTACGATTTTGAGAAATTAGTCTCATTTGATTCCTTAGGTTGTCAGCTTTCCAAAATGTGCCACTTATGCCTGGGAATTTGATTCTACTCCCAGGAGAAATCAGCAACGATTTTTTGGCCATTTTGAGAAGTTCAATTTTCTCAAAACGTTAGGTACGATTTTTGAGAAATTAGTCTCATTTGATTCCTTAGGTTGTCAGCTTTCCAAAATGTGCCACTTATGCCTGGGAATTTGATTCTACTCCCAGGAGAAATCAGCAACGATTTTTTGGCCATTTTGAGAGTTCAATTTTCTCAAAAACGTTAGGTACGATTTTTGAGAAATTAGTCTCATTTGATTCCTTAGGTTGTCAGCTTTCCAAAATGTGCCACTTATGCCTGGGAATTTGATTCTACTCCCAGGAGAAATCAGCAACGATTTTTGGCCATTTTGAGAAGTTCAATTTTCTCAAAACGTTAGGTACGATTTTGAGAAATTAGTCTCATTTGATTCCTTAGGTTGTCAGCTTTCCAAAATGTGCCACTTATGCCTGGGAATTTGATTCTACTCCCAGGAGAAATCAGCAACGATTTTTGGCCATTTTGAGAGTTCAATTTTCTCAAAACGTTAGGTACGATTTTTGAGAAATTAGTCTCATTTGATTCCTTAGGTTGTCAGCTTTCCAAAATGTGCCACTTATGCCTGGGAATTTGATTCTACTCCCAGGAGAAATCAGCAACGATTTTTTTGGCCATTTTGGAGAAGTTCAATTTTCTCAAAAACGTTAGGTACGATTTTTGAGAAATTAGTCTCATTTGATTCCTTAGGTTGTCAGCTTTCCAAAATGTGCCACTTATGCCTGGGAATTTGATTCTACTCCCAGGAGAAATCAGCAACGATTTTTTGGCCATTTTGAGAAGTTCAATTTTCTCAAAACGTTAGGTACGATTTTTGAGAAATTAGTCTCATTTGATTCCTTAGGTTGTCAGCTTTCCAAAATGTGCCACTTATGCCTGGGAATTTGATTCTACTCCCAGGAGAAATCAGCAACGATTTTTTGGCCATTTTGAGAGTTCAATTTTCTCAAAACGTTAGGTACGATTTTTGAGAAATTAGTCTCATTTGATTCCTTAGGTTGTCAGCTTTCCAAAATGTGCCACTTATGCCTGGGAATTTGATTCTACTCCCAGGAGAAATCAGCAACGATTTTTTGGCCATTTTGAGAAGTTCAATTTTCTCAAAACGTTAGGTACGATTTTGAGAAATTAGTCTCATTTGATTCCTTAGGTTGTCAGCTTTCCAAAATGTGCCACTTATGCCTGGGAATTTGATTCTACTCCCAGGAGAAATCAGCAACGATTTTTTGGCCATTTTGGAGAAGTTCAATTTTCTCAAAACGTTAGGTACGATTTTTGAGAAATTAGTCTCATTTGATTCCTTAGGTTGTCAGCTTTCCAAAATGTGCCACTTATGCCTGGGAATTTGATTCTACTCCCAGGAGAAATCAGCAACGATTTTTTGGCCATTTTGAGAAGTTCAATTTTCTCAAAACGTTAGGTACGATTTTGAGAAATTAGTCTCATTTGATTCCTTAGGTTGTCAGCTTTCCAAAATGTGCCACTTATGCCTGGGAATTTGATTCTACTCCCAGGAGAAATCAGCAACGATTTTTTGGCCATTTTGAGAAGTTCAATTTTCTCAAAACGTTAGGTACGATTTTTGAGAAATTAGTCTCATTTGATTCCTTAGGTTGTCAGCTTTCCAAAATGTGCCACTTATGCCTGGGAATTTGATTCTACTCCCAGGAGAAATCAGCAACGATTTTTTGGCCATTTTGAGAAGTTCAATTTTCTCAAAACGTTAGGTACGATTTTGAGAAATTAGTCTCATTTGATTCCTTAGGTTGTCAGCTTTCCAAAATGTGCCACTTATGCCTGGGAATTTGATTCTACTCCCAGGAGAAATCAGCAACGATTTTTGGCCATTTTGAGAAGTTCAATTTTCTCAAAACGTTAGGTACGATTTTGAGAAATTAGTCTCATTTGATTCCTTAGGTTGTCAGCTTTCCAAAATGTGCCACTTATGCCTGGGAATTTGATTCTACTCCCAGGAGAAATCAGCAACGATTTTTTGGCCATTTTGGAGAAGTTCAATTTTCTCAAAACGTTAGGTACGATTTTTGAGAAATTAGTCTCATTTGATTCCTTAGGTTGTCAGCTTTCCAAAATGTGCCACTTATGCCTGGGAATTTGATTCTACTCCCAGGAGAAATCAGCAACGATTTTTGGCCATTTTGAGAGTTCAATTTTCTCAAAACGTTAGGTACGATTTTTGAGAAATTAGTCTCATTTGATTCCTTAGGTTGTCAGCTTTCCAAAAATGTGCCACTTATGCCTGGGAATTTGATTCTACTCCCAGGAGAAATCAGCAACGATTTTTTGGCCATTTTGAGAAGTTCAATTTTCTCAAAACGTTAGGTACGATTTTTGAGAAATTAGTCTCATTTGATTCCTTAGGTTGTCAGCTTTCCAAAAATGTGCCACTTATGCCTGGGAATTTGATTCTACTCCCAGGAGAAATCAGCAACGATTTTTTGGCCATTTTGGAGAAGTTCAATTTTCTCAAAAACGTTAGGTACGATTTTTGAGAAATTAGTCTCATTTGATTCCTTAGGTTGTCAGCTTTCCAAAAATGTGCCACTTATGCCTGGGAATTTGATTCTACTCCCAGGAGAAATCAGCAACGATTTTTTTGGCCATTTTGGAGAAGTTCAATTTTCTCAAAAACGTTAGGTACGATTTTTGAGAAATTAGTCTCATTTGATTCCTTAGGTTGTCAGCTTTCCAAAATGTGCCACTTATGCCTGGGAATTTGATTCTACTCCCAGGAGAAATCAGCAACGATTTTTTGGCCATTTTGGAGAAGTTCAATTTTCTCAAAAACGTTAGGTACGATTTTTGAGAAATTAGTCTCATTTGATTCCTTAGGTTGTCAGCTTTCCAAAAATGTGCCACTTATGCCTGGGAATTTGATTCTACTCCCAGGAGAAATCAGCAACGATTTTTTGGCCATTTTGAGAGAGTTCAATTTTCTCAAAACGTTAGGTACGATTTTGAGAAATTAGTCTCATTTGATTCCTTAGGTTGTCAGCTTTCCAAAATGTGCCACTTATGCCTGGGAATTTGATTCTACTCCCAGGAGAAATCAGCAACGATTTTTGGCCATTTTGAGAGTTCAATTTTCTCAAAACGTTAGGTACGATTTTTGAGAAATTAGTCTCATTTGATTCCTTAGGTTGTCAGCTTTCCAAAATGTGCCACTTATGCCTGGGAATTTGATTCTACTCCCAGGAGAAAGCAACGATTTTTGGCCATTTTGGAGAAGTTCAATTTTCTCAAAAACGTTAGGTACGATTTTTGAGAAATTAGTCTCATTTGATTCCTTAGGTTGTCAGCTTTCCAAAAATGTGCCACTTATGCCTGGGAATTTGATTCTACTCCCAGGAGAAATCAGCAACGATTTTTTGGCCATTTTGGAGAAGTTCAATTTTCTCAAAAACGTTAGGTACGATTTTTGAGAAATTAGTCTCATTTGATTCCTTAGGTTGTCAGCTTTCCAAAAATGTGCCACTTATGCCTGGGAATTTGATTCTACTCCCAGGAGAAATCAGCAACGTTTTTTTTGGCCATTTTGTCCAATTTTCTCAAAACGTTAGGTACGATTTGAGAAATTAGTCTCATTTGATTCCTTAGGTTGTCAGCTTCCAAAATGTGCCACCTATGCCTGGGAATTTGATTCTACTCCCAGGAGAAAATCAGCAACGATTTTGGCCATTTTGAGAAGTTCAATTTTCAAAAAACGTTAGGTACGATTTTTGAGAAATTAGTCTCATTTGATTCCTTAGGTTGTCAGCTTTCCAAAATGTGCCACTATGCCTGGGAATTTGATTCTACCCCAGGAGAAATCAGCAACGATTTTTTGGCCATTTGGAGAAGTTCAATTTTCTCAAAAACGTTAGGTGATCGATTTTGAGAAATTAGTCTCATTTGATTCCTTAGGTTGTCAGCTTTCCAAAATGTGCCACTTATGCCTGGGAATTTGATTCTACTCCCAGGAGAAATCAGCAACGATTTTTGGCCATTTGGAGAAGTTCAATTTTCTCAAAACGTTAGGTACGATTTTGAGAAATTAGTCTCATTTGATTCCTTGGTTGTCAGCTTTCCAAAATGTGCCACTTATGCCTGGAATTTGATTCTACTCCCAGGAGAAATCAGCAACGATTTTTTGGCCATTTTGGAGAAGTTCATTTTCTCAAAACGTTAGGTACGATTTTTGAGAAATTAGTCTCATTTGATTCCTTAGGGTTGTCAGCTTCCAAAATGTGCAACTTATGCCTGGGAATTTGATTCTCTACCCCAGGAGAAATCAGCAACGTTTTTTGGCCATTTTGGAGAGAGCCAATTTTCAAAAACGTTAGGTACGATTTTTTGAGAAATTGTCTCATTTGATTCCTTAGGTTGTCAGCTTTCCAAAATGTGCCACTTCTATGCCTGGGAATTTGATTCTACTCAGGAGAAATCAGCAACGATTTTTTTGGCCATTTGGAGAAGTCAATTTTCTCAAAACGTTAGGTACGATTTTTGAGAAATTAGTCTCATTTGATTCCTTAGTTGTCAGCTTTCCAAAAATGTGCCACTTATGCCTAAGAATTTGATTCTACTCCCAGGAGAAATCAGCAACGATTTTGGCCATTTTGAGAAAGTTCAATTTTCTCAAAACGTTGAAATGATTTTGAGAAATTAGTCTCTATTGATTCCTAGGTTGTCAGCTTTCCAAAATGTGCCACTTATGCCTGAATTGATTCACTCCCAAATGTGCCAATTTCTATGCCTGGGAATTTGATTCAGAAATCAGCAACGATTCTTTTGGCCATTTGAGGAAAGTTCAATCTTTCTCAAAAACTGGGCAATGATTTCTTTTGAGAAATTAGTCTCATTTGATTCCTTAGGTTGTCAGCTTTCAAAGTCAAAGCACCTTATGCCTGGGAATTTGATTCACTCCAGGGAGAAATCAGCAACATTTTTTTTTGGCCATTTTGAGAGTTCAATTTTCTCAAAAACGTAGGGTACGATTTTTTTGAGAAATTAGTCTCATTTGATTTCTTAGGTTGTCAGCTTTCCAAAATGTGCCACTTATGCCTGGAATTTGATTCTACCCAGGAGAAATCAGCAACGATTTTTGGCCATTTTGAGAAGTTCAATTTTCTCAAAACGTTAGTACGATTTTGAGAAATTAGTCTCATTTGATTCCTTAGGTTGTCAGCTTTCCAAAATGTGCCACTTATGCCTGGGAATTTGATTCTACTCCAGGAAAATCAGCAATGATTTTTGGCCATTTTGAGAAGTTCAATTTTCTCAAAAACGTTAGTACGATTTTTGAGAAATTAGTCTCATTTTGATTCCTTAGTTGTCAGCTTTCCAAAATGTGCCACTTATGCCTGGGAATTTGATTCTACTCCCAGGAGAAATCAGCAACGATTTTTGGCCATTTGGAAGTTCAATTTCTAAAACGTTAGGGTACGATTTTTGTGAAATTAGTCTCATTTGATTCCTTAGGTTGTCAGCTTTCCAAAAAATGTGCCACTTATGCCTGGGAATTTGATTCTACTCCCAGGAGAAATCAGCAACGATTTTTGGCCATTTTGAGAAGTTCAATTTTTCAAAACGTTAGGTAATGTGATTTTTTGAGAAATTAGTCCTCATTTGATTCCTTAGGGTTGTCAGCTTTCCAAAAATGTGCCACTGCCTGGGAATTTGATTCTACTCCCAGGAGAAATCAGCAACGATTTTTGGCCATTTTGAGAGTTCAATTTTCAAAACGTTAGGTACGATTTTGAGAAATTAGTCTCATTTGATTCCTTAGGTTGTCAGCTTTCCAAAATGTGCCACTTATGCCTAAGAATTTGATTTCACTCCAGGAAAATCAGCAACGATTTTTGGCCATTTTGAGAGTTCAATTTTCAAAACGTTAGGTACGATTTTTGAGAAATTAGTCTATTGATTCCTTAGGTTGTCAGCTTCAAAAATGTGCCACTTATGCCTGGGAATTTGATCTACTCCCAGGAGAAATCAGCAACGATTTTGGCCATTTTGAGAAGTTCAATTTCTCAAAAACGTTAGGTACGATTTTTGAGAAATCAGTCTCATTTGATTCCTTAGGTTGTCAGCTTTCCAAAAATGTGCCACTTATGCCTGGGAATTTGATTCTACTCCCAGGAGAAATCAGCAACGATTTTTGGCCATTTTGAGAGTTCAATTCTTCAAAAACGTTAGGTACGATTTTTGAGAAATTAGTCTCATTTGGATTCCTTAGGTTGTCAGCTTTCCAAAATGTGCCACTTATGCCTGGGAATTTGATTCTACTCCCAGGAGAAAATCAGCAACTTTTTTGGCCATTTTGAGAAGTTCAATTTTCTCAAAACGTTGGGTACGATTTTTGAGAAATCAGTCTCATTTGATTCCTTAGGTTGTCAGCTTTCCAAAAAATGTACTCTACTGAATTGATTCTACTCCCAAATCAGCAACTTTTATGTCTGGGAATTTGATTCTACCCCGGGAGAAATCAGCAACGATTTTTGGCCATTTTGAGAAAACAATTTTCTCAAAAACGTTAGGTAGCCATTTTTTTGAGGAAATTAGTCTCCCATTTGATTCCTTAGGGTCAACTTCCAAAATGTGCCACTTATGCCTGGGAATTTGATTCTACTGCAGGAAAAATCAGCAACGATTTTTGGCCATTTTGGAGAAGTTCAATTTTCTCAAAATCGTTAGGTACGATCTTTTGAGAGTCTCATTTGATTCCTTGGGTTGTCAGCTTTCCAAAATGTGCCACTTATGCCCAAGAATTTGATTCTACCCCAGGAGAAATCAGCAACGATTTTTGGCCATTTTGGAGAGTTCAATTTCTCAAAAACGTTAGGTACGATTTTTGAGAAATTAGTCTCATTGATTCCTTAGGTTGTCAGCTTTCCCAAAAATGTATTTTATGCCTGGGAATTTGATTCTACCCCCAGGAAAAACAGCAACGATTTTTTGGCCATTTTAAGAAGTTCAATTTTCTCAAAACGTTAGGTACGATTTTTGAGAAATTAGTCTCATTTGATTCCTTAGGTTGTCAGCTTTCCAAAATGTGCCACTTATGCCTGGGAATTTGATTCTACTCCAGGAGAAAATCAACGATTTTTTGGCCATTTTGGAGAGTTCTTCTCTCAAAAACGTTAGGTACGATTTTGAGAAATTAGTCTCATTTGATTCCTTAGGTTGTCAGCTTTCCAAAAAGCCACTTATGCCTGGGAATTTGATTCTACCCCAGGAGAAATCAGCAAACGATTTTTGGCCATTTTGGAGAAGTTCAATTTTCTCAAAAACGTTATGTACGATTTTTGAGAAATTAGTCTCATTCGATTCCTTAGGTTGTCAGCTTTCCAAAAATATGCCACTTGTGCCTGGGAATTTGATTCTACTCCCAGGAAAAATCAGCAACGATTTTTTTGGCCATTTTGGAGAAGTTCAATTTTCTCAAAAACGTTAGGTACGATTTTGGAGAAATTAGTCTCATTTGATTCCTTAGGTTGTCAGCTTCCAAAATGTGCCACTTATGCCTGGGAATTTGATTCTACTCCCAGGAGAAATCAGCAAACGATTTTTGGCCATTTTGAGAAGTTCAATTTTCTCAAAAACGTTAGGTACGATTTTGAGAAATTAGTCTCATTTGATTCCTAGGTTGTCAGCTTTCCAAAATGTGCCACTTATGCCTGGTTTGATTCTACTCCCAGGAGAAATCAACAACGATTTTGGCCATTTTGGAGAAGTTTCACCTTTCAAAACGTTAGGTACGATTTTTGAGAAATTAGTCTCATTTGATTCCTTAGGTTGTCAGCTTCCAAAAATGTGTGCCACTTATGCCTGGGAATTTGATTCTACCCGTGGAGAAATCAAAGCAACAATTTTTTGGCCATTTTGGAGAAGTTCAATTTTCTCAAAAACGTTAGGATTTTGAGAAATAGTCCTCATTGATTCCTTAGGTTGTCAGCTTTCAAAATGTGCCACTTATGCCTGGGAATTTGATTCTACTCCCCAGGAGAAATCAGCAACGATTTTTTGGCCATTTTGAAGTTCAATTTTCTCAAAAACGTTAGGTACGATTTTTGAGAAATTAGTCTCATTTGATTCTTTAGGTTGTCAGCTTTCCAAAATGTGCCACTTATGCCTGGGAATTTGATTCTACTCCCAGGAGAAATCAGCAACGATTTTTGGCCATTTTGAGAAGTTCAATTTTCTCAAAACGTTAGGGTACGATTTTTGAGAAATTAGTCTCATTTGATTCTTTAGGTTGTCAGCTTTCCAAAAATGTGCCACTTATGCCTGGGAATTTGATTCTACTCCCAGGAAAAATCAGCAACGATTTTTTGGCCATTTTGGAGAAGTTCAATTTTCTCAAAAACCCTGGGTACGATTTTTGAGAAATTAGTCTCATTTGATTTTTTAGGTTGTCAGCTTTCCAAAAATGTGCCACTTATGCCTGGGAATTTGATTCTACTCCCAGGAAAAATCAGCAACGATTTTTGGCCATTTTGAGAGAGTTCAATTTTCTCAAAACGTTAGGTACGATTTTGAGAAATTAGTCTCATTTGATTCTTAGGTTGTCAGCTTTCCAAAATGTGCCACTTATGCCTGGGAATTTGATTCTACTCCCAGGAGAAATCAGCAACGATTTTTTGGCCATTTGGAGAAGTTCAATTTTCTCAAAACGTTAGGGTACGATTTTGAGAAATTAGTCTCATTTGATTCTTTAGGTTGTCAGCTTTCCAAAATGTGCCACTTATGCCTGGGAATTTGATTCTACTCCCAGGAAAAATCAGCAACGATTTTTTGCCATTTTGGAGAAGTTCAATTTTCTCAAAAACCCTGGGTACGATTTTTGAGAAATTAGTCTCATTTGATTCTTTAGGTTGTCAGCTTTCCAAAAATGTGCCACTTATGCCTGGGAATTTGATTCTACTCCCAGGAGAAATCAGCAACGATTTTTTTGGCCATTTTGGAGAAGTTCAATTTTCTCAAAAACCCTGGGTACGATTTTTGAGAAATTAGTCTCATTTGATTCTTTAGGTTGTCAGCTTTCCAAAAATGTGCCACTTATGCCTGGGAATTTGATTCTACTCCCAGGAGAAATCAGCAACGATTTTTTTGGCCATTTTGGAGAAGTTCAATTTTCTCAAAAACGTTAGGTACGATTTTTGAGAAATTAGTCTCATTTGATTCCTTAGGTTGTCAGCTTTCAAAATGTGGGTAAAGGGTATACGGTTTACCAGGATAATAGGAAGGGACACATAATTTTAAATAACATAAATCCAATTCACCATTTAAACATCTCTGTTTTCCTACTTCCCCGTTTTTAAATTCCCAAATTCCCAAATTCGACGCTGAATATTCGACGCTAACTTGGCACGTGGTTTATTGGCACTTCGAAATCAAAATTTATTTAATTTTATTTTGGTTTTAATATAAATACATGGTTGCAGACTGAGGAAAGAAAAATACAAAAGAATATAATTGGAGGCTGACTCTGAGCTACGATTTGAAATAGAAGATAAAGATTCAAAAGGTTCAAGTTACGGTAAGTATAGTGCAGCATTAATTATTTAATTCCTGAATAACACTTTTTTTTTAGCTTTATTCTGATTTGCTGAAATGTTTGTTTAGAAATGGTAAAAAGAAAAATATGAATTTAGTGTGGGAGCTAAAGTGGCATTTTACATATCAAGGTTGTGTATTACATCTTACGGGTGAGACAGATAGTCAGCTATATTTCCAAAGAAACACCTATGGTACAGTACTTAAACTGTCATTCAGCTTTAGAGCAATTACGCGAACAAGCAGAAGAAAAGGATGAGAAGGACCTATCGTCATGGTCGATGGGTCCAATGGATGTGGGAAAAAGTACTTTGTGCCGCATACTGCTGAATTATGCTGTTCGCTTAGGA
>BGZK01003161.1:0-30753 GCA_005406025.1 Eumeta japonica
CATTGGTCAATTTGTCTGTGGTCAATATTCGAATTCAGTAAGTGTCTTCCGGTTCAGAGGCAACACTCTGGACCTCTCGACTACCGGCGCTTTAGTTTTATACGGTACAAGGATTTTAATATGAATGGGAATATATTTTCTCAATATAGATTTCGATGAATGGTGGGCGAGCGTGAAGGCAGGCTTACAGGCTTATTGCATGTATCAATATTACAAGCATATAAACTGAAAATTTATTACGCATTTTGTGGTGAACAATCAAATTATATACAAGAAACAAAGATTACAATTATTTAACACGTCAAATCCAGAGCCGACTTTAGAGCGTGTGGGGACAGAGCAGCATAGGTATTGGACAAGGCACGATATGCTGCGCAGAAAATCGACGAGCTTATGCCGATACAGAAATGTGTGTTGATTAGACGCGCTGTATTTCACGAGCACGAATCGATAGAAGCGATTTGTGAAAGCATTGCCTGATTCCCATTCTAACTCTAAAATGGACAATTAATAATACTACTTTACCGAATAACAAAGCGCCAAAACTCTATTACATCTAATATATATATTAGATAAACTTTTCAATCAAAATATCAATTTAGGACCATACGTTGAAGAACTTTTGGAGTTTAAAGTTTTGAAGAGATGATCACGTACACGCGGACAGCTCGGGGTAATCCTCAGTTTGGTGACTCACCTTTTTAGCTGAAGCATCTTCCTAAAGTCCAGGGGCTCGGCGCGTGATCGTCTAGTAGCACTCTTAATCGAGTTAATCCCGCACCAACACGCGTTTTTAATTTCACTTGACCGCCGAGCACCCGCATTCAATGACAAACGGCTAGTAACAGAGGCTTTCCCGCGTTTATTCCGGCCCGCCCGCATCTGTCAGTCGTCCATGGTCGAGGTGAACAAACGTTAATTTTATAAGTGGGCCCCCGCCCTTAAACAGGCTACTGCTTACGTGCAAAGCTGATAACCAGTCGATTTATACACTGATAGGTGTCCGCACATCTACCACCCGCGCAACATCGTCCCATCCAAGATACAATTTTAAAATCCATCCACGTTGCCAATTGGAAGGGAAAACGTTGTCCTCTTTGATTAAAACTACGTCTCCAACTTCCGATTCCGCTAAGTCCGTCCACTTGTACCGCTATTGCAGCGTGTGCAAATATTCGGACTGGAACCGCTTCCAAATTTTTTGCAAGATCTGCTACAACCACTGAAACCGCAACAACCGTGAGACCGGTATATCACTACACGGATACTCCGGAACCACATTTAATGGCTGGCCAATTAAAAAATCACCAGAAGTCAACACCGCTAGTTCATTGAAGTCATTCGAGAGAATATAAAGGCCACGAATTTAATACCGCTTCTCCTCCCTCGTGGCCCGCCGTAGGTGTTTTGGCAGATTTTACTGCTGCTTCAAATATACGCCCCAATGCGGACACGAAGGTGGATCAAGTGTCCTGCTTAGGGCCTGTTTCGAAAGTTCGTGGCCAAACAACAGATTGGTGACTGATAGTGAAAAAAATATACAAAATCTAAAACACATTTTATGATCTTTATCTTTTTGCAAAGATAGTTTTAGATAATTCGCTTTATTCTTTATATTGTCTACCTTACTGTATATAAAATATTCATGGTTATTTTATACATACCCAAAAATTGGCGTGAGTGTACTTTGTAAAAGTACACTCATAGCACCGATATATTAGTCGTTTACGACTTATATATCGGTGCTTGACGTGAGTGGGAGTACACTTGTTGTCTTATATATCAGTCGCCCAGCGTTAAAATGATAAATAATTACCGATTATACCGCTTTTAATATTTCAGTTATTCCTCGAAATAAGTCGATTGAACCTGCTTAATCCAAAGTGTAGAGCGTTAGTACACTATCCAAAGATACTCCGTGAGATATCATCTAGAATCTAGATTTGCGGGTGAAGAAATCCGCACCCGCAATTTTTATCACAACAGCCACCCGTCACCATTATGAACTTGTATTAATTAAATCCTGAGCCACTTTAATTAATATAAGTTCATAACGCTTTAAATTGTGAGCTTCGGTGCATGATGATTCGCACTTAGCTAACATTTTCAAATCAAAATAAGCTCACCAACTGACCCAAAATTAATTTAGAACTTTATAAATCGTTTTCGTAAATTGTCACAAAAACAAAGTTCTGCCTGTGGCATATGTTTGGACCAACAATGTTCATAGCTAAGGATTTTTTCAGTTTGAGATTATCACTGTGTCCTAACAGATAATTTTAATGTTTCTTTATGATCAAAAGCTGTAGTTGTAAGGGTCTTCATATATAAAAAAATCAACCTAAGATGCAAATTTGTACTTATATTCTGTACTACTAATTACATTGTTCAACTCATTACTTTCAACATTTTATGTAGCTGTTTTTATATTTCTACAGATTAAAGTGAAATCTGGATTTTTATCCATTTTCTAATGTGGAAGCAAAAACAAAAGCATTGATATCATATTTCTTTTTTAGTTCAATTCATTCCAACAATATTTTACATCACAAAAATTGTTCACGATTGTCCACTCTGTTGGTTAACTTTCATGTTGTCCTATGATTTCCGACTTCGCAAAAGAATTGTTTGGAACCTGAAATGCCAAAAAAATCAATTACTCA
Organism: Eumeta japonica; assembly: GCA_005406025.1. NCBI lineage: Eukaryota > Metazoa > Arthropoda > Insecta > Lepidoptera > Psychidae > Eumeta > Eumeta japonica. The sequence continues at coordinate 2,664 of BGZK01003161.1, forward strand.
ATCAGAATATAAAAGTTAAATCACATTGTCAGTTTAAATTATTAGAGGAGACATTCCCAAATTGTAAGACTCACTATCAATATTGTTAGATTATGAAATTAATCACATTTTTGCATCATAAGTTTAGAAAATTAATACTGTATTTGTGATTTTTTTTAGACAGCAATGTTTGAGATATACGACCTTATCAAACTGACGCTGCGATACAGTGATAGCAGATGCATTAAAATCAAGAATGATCTGGGATCCGTCCACAGATCATTTTTGATTTTAGCAAACCAAATATGTTCTGGGAAGCAAAATATATTCATATTCTTAGACATGATGCGTCTATAGCGTTGACTTTTTCTTTATCATAACATGCATCAACTAATCATATACAGATTTTTAAACACTACTATGCTGATGTATCAAACCAAGGACACTTGTTTGTTGTTTTAATAAAATTGACAAAAATAGTGATCCATTTTTTTTTATAGATAATTTATTTAACTATTAACACTAACTGCAGGTATATGATTGACCTACATTATATTCTTATAAAAATTCGGAAATAAGAGAAACAATATTCATGAAATAACAATTATTTGTACAGCTTATTTTGCCCTAAATTATTTCTTTGCTCATTATCATGCCCACTTAAAAGGGCCACAAACTATTTTTGTTTCCATAAGAATGGCACCATTTACTAGTCAATAATGGCAGCTTAGATTAGCATGCCATAGTAGAACACTGAAGCAACTGAAATTATAGGAATGTCTCCAAACGAATATTTTATTAATTGAAACATGTATTACACAAAACATTGTAACAATTCTAAAATAAAAATTATGAATATCAATATTTGTTTTCTACACATAGAACTTGTATTCAAATTGTATAAATACTGAATTTGTATTCAACAAATACTGAGCGATCCACTTTTAAAATTGTAAAAGAATGAAATTTTTCATACTTAAGTATCACAATTTTTTAAAATATAAACTACTTTTGCCACTTTTTTACTATTAACGCCATCTACTATCAACAGCTAATTATAATTGTATGCGTTTCATCAGTATTAGTAAGTCATAGTAATGAGCACACATATGAACAACCAGACATCATAAATAAATTAAACAAAATTCTGTTATTGAAATTAATATGAATACTTTGCTTTTATTGAAAAAATTTTAATTTATGAAAATCACTACACAACTGCTTTATTTTAAAATTGTAATGCATGGGCCCAGTTCTAGAATTGTCCTTGTGAGCACTTGTATGCAAGCAACTCAGACGAGTCAAAGTATTTTTATTCAAAACAGATTAAACAAATCTGTAATTATGTTTATAAAGACATCAATTACCTTTATGCACCAGCATATGTTTCCTGGCCTCTTTAATTGTACTATTGTTTTCTGGCAAATGACATTTGTAATGATAGCCGATTGACTGCAAATAATATTAATGTTAATTGACAAAATAAATATGTAAATATTAAACAATGGTGTGGTAGATTGATAATTTACACTTCATTTTCTTTATTTAGAGTAAACAAAACAACAGCCTTAAAAAGAGGACGAATCAAAACAAAAAAGTTTCTCTTTCGTTTTATAAAAAAATATTCTTTTTCTCAATTTGACAATTTTACCTTAACCATACAATGATTACCTATACTTATTAATTAACTTTATTTACAATGACTCAATTTCTTGGGAAAAAAAAATTTACTCAAGAATTTCAAGTAGAATTTCAAATATTGAATAGGCTTAATTTTTAATTAAAGCTCATTAAAATTAAAACTGTTAATAAGATGTAATTCAAAAATAAAACTCACTTCAGCGAGGGTTCTACATAGACCTTTTTATTCAGTTTCACCTCTTCTGCAGAGTGCACTTTCAGATGTGAAACAAAATTGTATGTGTTTATAAATCCACGGCTACATATCCCACACTTGATTTGCTCTGTACAAAAAAATGCCACGTTGCATTCTATTATCTACTAAAGCTTATTAAGCATCAAAACTTACAAACAATTGTTAATGACATAAGATATTTTCAAAATAGTACCATTTTAAATAATTATAAGACATTAAAATAATATATTATATATCATTGTACTTTATAGATGGAAAATTAATTTTAATCACTATTGAAAACATTATCATTTATAAATTTGAGTACTGTTTATTCATTTATTCAATTGTGAAAAATACTAATTAAACTTTTGAATTTCGCACTTCTATTTCAACTGTTCAATGTATCCAATTTTTTATTAGATATATATAGCATATTCCAGGGTCAACAAGTAGGTGAGCCATCGGAGACTAGATGGTCACCGGCGCCCAACAATCCCAAGAGTCACTTGTATGTTGGCAATATTAATGTGTCATAGATAATATTACAATTTAAATGTCATAGGTCACTTTTTCATTGTCACTCTTTCCAACAACAAATTTTACATATTATATTTAAGTATGTTAAATTTATGTAAAAGTACAATAGTAAGAACTATATATAATAGTATGCGAACCTAATAAGAACTTTAGGTCGTAGAGCATACAATGTGTTAAGGAATTTTAAAGAAATAGAATATATGCAACACAATGCATACAAAATAAAAGTGTTTTTGTTCAATAAAAAGGGTTGTATACCCTTGTTGAAAGTTAAAATAACACTGTCTCTAATTCTGGAACATAAAAAGGAGCAATACCGACAAGAAACCCTTTTAAGCTTACTTTTATTTGTCATAATTAACAATGCTTGTACAATCAAAACATTTTGATGCATGTTGGCATCAAAAAAGAAAGAAAATGTCACATTGTACTTGTCTCTGTATCAATCTTAAAATGCTAATATTTAGCCAGCCAAATATAGCCAAAACAGATAACGGACAAAACATCTACTTGTAAAATTCTTATGGCAATAAATGAAAACAGGTAACAAGAATTTAAAACTAATATTTAGTTTGCATGAAAATGATATGACCATAGAGCACTCACTTCTTCCAAATTTTTCCTGTCTCATGCCGCCATGAATACTGATAACATGAAGTGCAAATCTTACACTGCAGTTTCTCTTCTAAATATTTTAAATTTGACATTTTACCTTCTACTCGACACTGGAAAGGAAAAGTTTTATTAAAAGCAATGCTAGAATAATTCTCAATAGCCAGCTTGAAGTGCCGATAATAGGAACTCAAATCCTAAGATGTTGTATACGGTATTTTTGTGACTATGTGCATAATGAATATATCAGTTATCACATGTTTTAGCAGCAAAGGAGAATATTATAATTTGAATATTACAATAAACCTAAACCAGTTCAATGGATTAAGAACATTACCCTTGAACCAGAAGGTATTGGATTTTAATCTTGTCAATGATGGCCGATTTGAGAAATATATTTTTTAGTAAGTCAAATGTAACCAGAAAGTTCCATAACTCGAGAATGTTAAACTGTTGGTTATGGATGGTATTATTGTACATAGGGTGCATTGAAAATTTCTGGAAAGAATAAAAATAATATACTATGAATGGTCAAAATGAATTTGTTTCTCAAAATTTTCCATTAGCACAAATGCACTTCTTCACATGAATAAACTAATTTTAAAACACATATGCCATTCCTCACTAGTGACTTCGAAACATTTTTTCATAATCTTCGCCAGCCTCTTCTGGTCATGAAAATCTTTGACTGCACAATTGGTTCTTAATTTTGTGAAAGAAAAGTCACAAGGTGCCTGTTCAAGACTCTATGCAGGATTGCCAATAAATTCTATGTTTTTCTCCTTCAAAAATGTATTTCTTTGTTTGGCAGTGTGAGTACTTGTACTGTTGTAGTGTAAGATGATACAAGCGTAAACGGTTATTTTATGGAATTCGTCATTAACTTACAGAAAATAAATGGTCATTATAACATTCACAAAGCAACAGTAGCCTCATGTCCAGATTTATTAAAAAGAAGGAATCATCCCACTAGAGACACTGCTCATGCGCCACTTTGGTCAGTTTAGGCTCATCTCGATAGACCCAGTAATTACACTTTAAATATTGATTATGTAAGTGGCCAGTTCTAGAGAGTTACAGTGTGCCCTACATATGGTAATGCTCATCTAAAAGAGCTTAAGATCCGATTTTTTCTGAAATAAAACTATAGGATGGGAGAATATATCAGTAGTGGACTGATTAAAGTCTGGTACAAGAAAACAATAATATTAAACAAATTAATTTGTAAACCTAAAATAAATATTTCATCCAAATGAAGTGTACTAAATCCTAAAGGATTGTCCAAGATAAACTTGTTTTTGGTATTTCATCCAACAGTAGATGGTTTCTCATATACTCGCAACCCCAGAGGAGACATTAGTGCATTGTTAGCGGGCAACCTGATGAATAAGAGTCTCACTCGTTGGATGAAATGCAACAGCAGTTGTTACTTCATGTCTGTATTCTATACTCTGAGATGTCTGTATTCTATATTCTATACTGTGGTATCTCACTGGTCAAACTGGCCCATTTTTATACTGCAACAAAGTTGGTTACAGCATAGCTCTAACACTACAATTTGCATGATTATACAATTGTTTTCATAAACATTTAAACTTATAAACAGGTAAATAGTGAGGAATTTCTAAGAAGTAAACTATTTGAAAATATAGTTAAGATCTGTGTCAATTGTCTGTTCCATGTATGATTTGCACATAGGTATCTAACTGGGATCTTGATAATCATATCATTGTTAAACCACATGTTAATTAACACACACTATATAGCCCGCTTGATATCATCCTGTTTGTCAATGCTCTCAGACTTCAAAACTAATGTTTTCAAGAATATATTTGAAAAGTTGATTAATTAGTAAAATCAAAATTCTTTTCCAAGAAAAAGCCAGCTGTGTGGGAGTATAGATGGGATTAGAGTGAGAGCCATTGAAAAAAACTCTGTAATGCATTTTGTACATATATGGGCAACCTCATGGGTGGAAATTAGTATTGAATAAAATGACAAGTGATACAATAATTAAGAAATTAATATGAATATAAATGTTTCATTGGACCAAAATCAGAATAGGATTAGAATTGTGATATAAATTCAATATGTCTACTTAAATTAAAGAAAATCCTTTAAAACGGATGACAAACAGTGATTTGCTCTTTCATACAAATATTTTTTGTGAGTGTATGACTTGCTGTAATTACACAAAATAGCTAGGTGAAAGAAGGAACTATTTTTATTGTATTACATGTAAAACTTTCTTAATTTTATAAAAAAACTAAGATACAGGATGATTATTTTAAATCTATTTCAACTATTTTTTATTTGAGTAGACTGTTTTGAAAGGCATTTACTAGAAATTAAAAATATTTACAGTTCCTGCATAGCTTTGAACACATGCGCCAAAGCTTCCTGTGGCCTATAACCCACCAACACTTCTCCATCCTTGTGCTCTTCCTTAGTTAATATTACACAATTTGAAGACAGCACTGGACTTTTGGTTTCGTGGGTGGGGAGTAGACATTTCAAAATCAATCTTTAACGGTTGTGAAATTGAGGAAGAATACTTTCAAACCCTCGGACTTCTTTCTGCCATCTTGATTTCTTATCGTTAATCTACTCCACACTGTTGGAACTTCTTTGCCTGAAAGCACAAAAAATCTATGTTCTTCATTCTGCAGTGATTCAAATATTCCTTCACACCATCATAGTAATTTAATAACACAATACTGACAGCAGTGTACTTCAAACTCTCATTTGAAATAATTAATTGTTAAAGTTAAAAACTAAACATGTCAAAGGAGGATCACTGAAATTTCTGATCAAAACGAGAGCAACAGACTGGAATAAAATGGCAAGCAAAGTTACAAGTGAAAACAAGCTGCTATTTCTATAAGCTCTGTCGACATACTCACAAGCTTGACAGCTCACATTGCGTGCTAACAGTGCTCTACTTGTTATGGACATTTGAAAAAGATTCAGAGACATTAAATTCTGGTTAATACCCAATATCTCCGATACTACATTATGAAAAAATCTGAAAGAATGTTGACTTTTGCATGTGATAAATTCATTTTTAATTTCAAATAATTTCCATAGCAAAATTTTAATGAAATAAAAGTTAACATGAGCCCTAACATTATAAAACATATATTAAATACAATACACCCTACTCCTATATGAATTAAGAAATACCATAAAATGGCTAAACTAATAAAAATAATCCAGGTCTGTTAAATCTTAAAATAAGGCTTTTTAAATTAATGCCAAAACCCACCTGTCAGATTATTACAAACATTTCTAAATATTAAAGACTTTTTGTATAAGTATCTGGTTCATCTGGCATTAAAGGCTTTATGCTTTATTAATTGTTCATAACACAATCTATTCCAGTCTTTAATGTGGCCCATTTCTTCTTCATTTAACAAAGGTTCATCTCGAATACACAAAGGATCTCGATAATCATATACGTGAACAATTTCGTTCGACGGTTTGTCTGCTTCGACTGTTGTTTTGGTTCTGTTTTTGTTTTACAATTACATTTTCAGTAGAACTAACGAACTTTTGAGTATGTATTTCTTTTGGTGTTGGGGAAAATGCCGGGGTTACCGGCGTTTTATCCGGTTAAATGGTGACGATTTTTATGTACAGAATAAGACTTCCTTTTCATTTTAGAATTTGCATTTCCTTGGATCGTAATCTTCATCATCATCTACATCTTTTCTACGTTTCTGGGCACTGTGACTATGGTGCGAAGAAGCAACTGTACGACGTTTCCTCAACAAGTAACGGTTTTAATCACAGGCATAGGTACGATTGGAACATCAACATTGGACGTTATCACGCATTGTTGCACAATGTCCGCATCTTCATCTAAATATTCAATTGCACCATCGGAATCACTCATTTTTCCAACACCGAAAGAAATATTTCAAAGGTAAGACCACAATAACTCATCACCACAGAACATTATTATAACGTATCATAATAGTTTGTGGTATCATAACACTTTTAGAATATACACAACATCACCTAGTGTCACCAACATTTGAAATTATTTTCCCCTAAAAGTAATTTTCAAAAAACCCAAATGCAAATTAAATCCCTAGAAAAATATAAATTCACATTTTCTAAGATTTCGTTTATAGTTAATCATGCAGTTCTTTTCAATTTCAGAAATAATACGTTTTTTATATTTTTTCGAACATTGTATTTAAAATTACGCATTAACTTTATTTTGTACCTTGTAATCTCAAAACCATAAAGTACAATTGTTTGCAAAGAAACTCAGAATCATAAAGCACTTTTGACATTTGGTCAATTTTCCTCCATTTGACATCTCTAACAATAATAATTATTAGTCTTCATAAATAAAAGTATAACAGTAATGTATTCAAAACCTTAAATTCCAAAAATTGTTCAACAAATAGTCCGAAATTAAAATTTTAACTCAACGTTGCACTCATATATGTGTTTTTTTATATAGTTATATAGACAAAAATACGCCAAAGAAGGTGATCAAAGTAATAGAATATTTTTTACAACTACCGCAATTTTTCTAAAAATAATTCACTGCTTTGCGTTTAACATTGAATAAGTTTTTTATAATGTACCAGTGCTTAAAGGAAAAGTACATTTTCATACCTTAATTTCTTAGCTTTCTAATAATAAACTAACTTATTCTTTCATATCTTGGTAACACAAAAAAAAAATAAAAATATGAAATTATACTATTTGCGCTGTAGCATGGTGCGGGTGACAGTTTCAGTAACGTTTCGTTTCACACTTGAATGTTGCCGCGTTTTACAAATTATGACTTAACATTTCAGCTATACCACATTCGTAATATATTAAATGGTTAATTACTGTAGCAAATTAGATTAAACCTAACTAGAATGTTCTAGTCTACAAATAAAATCATATTGAAGAAAAAAAGCAAAGTGTTATGCGTATAACGCAACGCCATGACGTATTTAGTGATGGATGTAATACTACGACGGATAGTCGATGTTTTTGTAAAAAACGTATATTGTATGTAGTTCAATTTTATTGTTAAAAGTCTATAATTATGTACATAAATGAAACAACCTTAACATATAGGATAAGTTTGCCTAAAAGGTTTCTAAAAAATATATTTTATTCGTCTAAACTCATAGCAGAATCAGAAACATCTGAATTGTCACTAAATTCATCATCTGAGTCTGTGACGGATATTATTAATAATAATATTTATAATATATTATTTATTCCATATCATATTTAATTACATAATGCTATAGTGGGTTTGAAATATCGACCATAGACCATAGTCGATAAATGTTCAATTCCTAGAAACTAGTCATTCGCATATCCGCGATAAAGAGATCTGATCAATATTAATTTTAAACTAATTTTCAGTATAATATTAAAGAGAACTAGATATATGCTGCGAGTATCGTTAGCGATAAAAATGAATTGCATAACGTCACATACCTAGTCATGTGGTACTGACAGATGTCAACGTCATACAGGCAAGTGTCACCCGCACCATGCTACAGCGCAAAGAGTATAGTAAAAATTTTTTTGGCTTAACTTCTATTTCGGAAAAACCTAATTTAACCAAGTCGCTAAGATTACATTATTATTATTGTATTAGATGTCTAAATTTATCTAAATAATATGTGGGAACATCATAACACTTGCTCTTTGTCAAAATAACGAAAAACAACAACAAGAATAGTACCCCTTCGCCAGAGCAGCTCTTTTGTTTTCGCCGACAATAGAAATTACTGATAAATAAATTTTATAACAGTTGGCATTAATCATTTTGCTTTTTTTTCTTTAACTCCAAGAAGTACAAAAAATAAACGATGTGATTAGGTATATTATTTTAATTAACGTTTACAACAAAATGGCCATGTGATTCTTTAGACAAACCGTTGCACGAGTGGCCACAGCAGCCCGAAATGCACTGCAACTGCTGTACTGCACAGACTGTTGATACCATTTAATAATTGCGGGATTTTTTATTTTTAAATTTAACAAATAATTAACAACAAAAAATATGTAACTAATTAATGTTTTTTCACATTTTTTTTATATTTTTTTTTTTGTCAAAAATGAAAATATGTAATATTTGGAAAAAAAATAAGAAAATTTGATTTCATTATAATAAGTGGTAATACAGGATTGGAGCTTTACGTATTAACTTTGAAAAGTCCAAAAATTAATAATACAACTTTTGACCATTCAAAAGATATTAACTACTTTTTTCGATATTATTGTATTTTTTCATTTTGAACATGAAAAATATGATGATTTAAAAAATAGCCAATATCTTAATATTAGACTTTTTAAAAAAGCAATTTCAATATTTTAACTTAATTTTTTTTAAATATTTTTTTACCCTTTAGAGGAGAATAGATTAAAAAAAAATTACGATTCTACGCAATTATCAAAACTTTTTTCAAGAAATTTTCTAGAAAATTGTTTTCTTCTAATAATTTATTTGAAAAAACGTTTTATTAGAACTAATTTGGAAAAGAAATTATTTATCAAATAGTTTTTTTGAAGAAAACAGTTTATTGGATAATAATAATTTTATGTAACACAAATGAAAAAAATATTAGCTAATAGATAATAAAGAGTGCAAATTTCTACAGGGTTCTTGTTGCACCGATCACAAAATTTATAATCCATTATATGTTTGTGAGTCCTTTTAGCAATTTATCTAAGACGCTGGAGAGAGTGGGCGTCACTATTAACTTTTTGCTCCTGTTCGAAAAAATCATTGATCGGGGCTGAGTCACAGATGCCGTAGCACGTCAGATCATTTCTGGAAAGACTCGAATTTCATTTGTAACAGGAAAAATCCTTTTGAATAATTCTTCGCGCGTGCTTATTAGTCGCGTTAACTTTTTTGTTTTAAAGTCCTCCAGAGAAAAAAAAATCAACGGTGTAAAGTTTCATTATCTAGCTGGCAAGATACTGTACCACGACGTCCAATCCAGTTGTAATCTTGGTTAAAATATGCCGGTACTAGAACACAAAAATGAAGCAGGACAACCATCTAATTGAAGGCACTGACATTTATACTGAATATACATTTCGTCGACGAAATTCAAAAATGTAGTTTGTAAAAATTTTAGAATCTAGGCCCATCCAAAGTTTCAATTAATATTATAGGTCCAATCAAAACTTGTCAATGGTTCTGACCGAAATGATGACAGAAAACTTCCTTTGAAACACCGAAGCCCAAACATTATGTAAGTTTACTTCTGTCCATATACGTAAATTGCTCTAATTTGTTATTCCCGTTGTATTAATTTGTGCTTCGTCTGTCCACAAATGTTTCCTTAAAAAGTTTTGTTTCTGTATCACTTTCAAAAGTATTCACGAAGAAATAACAACTCGCAGTGCAGAATCTCCTTCATATAATTTTTGCACACAGCGCAAAAGAAAATCAAAATCAAATCACATCAAAAATATCTTTATATCGTAGGTAATGAAATTACATTTGAAATACGTCATTAATAAATTCATTTCGACATTACCGCCCATTCCAAATGCTGATTCACCGAGGAAGAATGGGCAAGAAACTCAAGATGTTCTCTTTTTACTCATCAATACAAAAGATTTAGTCATTTATAATTTAGTTGACATTTAAAATAATATGAAATAACCTGATAGGCGAGCAGCTCAATCCCAGGGCTTTTTATTAAGATATTCCAATACGGTATAATAGCCCTTGCCATATAACTTTCTTTTAACGAAACGTTTAAACTCAGTAAATGGCAAATTTTGAATTTCAGTTGGGATCTTATTATAAAAGCGCACACACATCCCCTTAAATGATTTATTAACTTTACTTAGACGAGTCTTATGAGCAGCAAGATCATTCTTATGTCTAGTATTAATGTTATGGATGTCGCTCCTTTTATGGAACGATTCTATATTTCTTTGACATATACCAGGTTTCGTATATATATATGTGATGCTAAGGTTAGGATATTAATTTCCTTAAATTTTTCTTTGAGAGATGTCATTGGTCTCAGATCATAAACAGCACGAATAGCTCACTTCTGCAGCATGAAAATTGTGTTAATATCGGCTGCGTGACCCATAACAAAATTCCATAGGTCATAAGACTATGAAAAAAACTGAAATAAACTAGTCTTGCGGTGCTTTCGTTTGTAAGTCGCCGAATTCTTTTGACTGCATGTGCTGCAGAACTAAGCCTTTTCGCTAATCTCGTAATATGAAATTCCAACGTAATTTAGAATCTAAGGTGAGACCAAGAAATAGGGTTGTGTCCACAATATCCAGTACCTCGTTTTTGACCATGACATTTGTGTCGATCAATTTAGAATCAGATAAAGAAAATTTTACAAACTTTGTTTTCCTTTCATTGAGCAGTAGATTATTAATACTAAACCACTTAACGATTTCAGAGATGGTATTGTTTACTTCGTCAAAAGCTGGTTTATGCCTATCAATTTAAAAAATGTAAGGAGGTATCATTAGCAAACAATACAATCCCATGACTATTTTTAACAAGATGTGGTAGATCATTTATATACACTAGGAATAGAAATGGTCCAAGAACTGAACCCTGTGGCACGCCCATATTGACTGCAGATCCCGACGACCTCTCACCATTAATGTCAACCCTTTGAATTCTATCTCTTAGATAAACTCTAGAAGTCCAAGAGATCGACCCGTGACGCCATAATGATGTAGTTTCCTGATCAATGTGTCATGATGAACGGCAGTGTAACTTTTTTTTTTAATTTTCCGAACAGTCGTTTTCTTTAATCTTAGACGACGAGCTATTCGTTTAGTTCTTGTTGTAGGGATCTTGATAAATCTCTAAAGAACAAGTTCTTGCATGAACATAGATTACAGGTTGCAACTTAATGGGTAGTGTGCAAATATTGTAGTCACAGATTCTACGATACACATTCATCAATACATGATGATTTGGTGTTCTTCTGTTCAGATATCCTCTATGATATTCGCGAGCAGCAGCTCTAGCGTCGCCGTTGTAAAATCCATACACGAAAAGAATGTCAGCAATATCTGATTGCTATAGCGTGATCGTGCATACATTTTAAAACAAATATGGATTACAAAAAAAACTTCAGTACATAAGGCCCAAATTCACAAACGTTACTCAAGTTTAAGATCAACTCGAAATCATTCGATTTGCAATCAACTTAAAATCAACCTAAAGCTTTTTTGGCATAATTCATAAACCGAAATCAAACTAAACTCCACTGAGTAATCTTTGATTGTAACTAGTGATGAGCATCAAGTGTCAATAACGAAAGACGTCAAAAAAGTAATTGAATATTTTTTCTAGTATCCAAGCCTTCAATATGCTTTTTGGCAATTATTGTTATAATTATTTAAACATTGTTTTCGTTTATCGACACGTTACGAGCAATTGTTTCCTTGGGGTTGAACTTCTGTTTATTATAATTCTGCGTAAGTAATTAAAATTATTTTTGTATCGCGTTAGAGTTCAAATAGTCTTTAAATTTTATTCGTTATTTTTTTAGGAGGCAAAACAGAACAAAAGATGGACGTAACTATGCAAAGCCCTAGCCGCATTACTTTCACTGAAGTAATTTAACAATTACTAATAAATACTTACAATCGTTACTCTTATTTAAATATATTGTATCTATAATTTTCTGCTTTTGTTAGACTGAACGTCAATTGGTACGGGAACTAGTGGCTCCAGTAATAAATTTATTGGATAGCAAAAAAACGGACGCAACTTCTTCACACCGTAAACAAGAAGCCTGGAAGAGACTGGCGAAAGAATACAATGCATCTGTATTGACACACAACAAGGTACCTTAAACATTATTTTTGGACACGCAATTGAAACCTACAAAGTGATTTGAAACAAGAAATTATTCTATGTCATTGGACGATTTGAAAATTGTTTTATGAATTTGGTTCTAGGTTTGAATTCTAGGTCGTACAATTGTTTGTATAATGCATACGATTTATAAAATGTATCTTTCAATGTTTACAACTTTATAAAGTTTATAGCCTTTGGTATAGATAAGACATTCCTCATTTTTTACTTTTGTAATTATTAATAGTATTATTGCAGGCTACACCACTACAATTAAAAAGATTGTGGGCAAATATGAAAGCTAGAGCCGAGATTTTCGAATGAGGGAGGCAGCAAAATTTCACTGGTGGTGGACCTTATGTGAATGTCAGCGATGCAGAGAAGCGAACAAGTTCTAGGTGTCATGCATATAATGACTGTAATAGAAGTTGCACAAGATAGTGATACAATATTAGGTATAAATACTTAAATCCTTATATTTTGTAGAACATTTTGTTTGTAATTTCTTGAAATAATTATTTTCTTTATTTTACATCAAAATTATAGATGATACAGCCCCAGGGATAATGATAATGAGGGATGGCAGAGAAAGCGTTTCAGAGCGAATACCTCTGGTAAAGAATAATTAATTATGTATGTATATTTCATAAAATAAAGTAATGAAATGATTTTTAATTTGTATGCTTGTATTACAGGTGTAGACGTCCAGGACATTATAATTGAAGAAATATCTACAAATCTTAATGGTAGACTACTCATATAAATTTTAAAATAGCTGAAAGTAATTGAAGATATCAATGATCTTGACTCATTAAAATTCAAAATTCCAAATTATTGAGTTCCAATATTTTATTAAACCGAATATTATAATGAAATGGCTTTGCAGTAAGATAAATACTATTTTGCTTTGATCATTTAGAAATTATCAAATTATTGTTTTGTTGAAGTTTTGTGTTTAGTCAAGTCAAATATATTAAATCTTGAAATTTTCATATTATCATATGCACTATGCAATAAGATAGTTTACTACGTTTTATATATTACTGTATTTAAAGCTTTTTATCTGAATAAAATTGTAGTAAAAGCAGTTTTGTTAACTAAAAATAACCGACTAATGCGTTTTAAAATGCCAATGACAGAAAACATTAGTACCCAGTAATATTATTGTCTACTAGTGCCATACAGAATAACGTTAAAAGTCCTTTTGCAAGAAAAAGATGGCATAGAATTTTTGATAGCTGATTGTTTATTGTTTTTAAACCTATTTTAATTCCACTTTAAGTTGTCATGTCAAGTCAGCTTATACAGTTCATCAACAAAATAATATCCTGAATATTAGTAAACTACTCTATTGCTTGATTATGAAGTAGTCATTTTTAATTTACAGAACCTGGACCATCAACTAGAGATCGACAAGGTGGAGTTAAGCTACCAATGGTAACATGTTTTTTATAGGTTAATTGTTGAATATTTAAGTAAATTTATACAATATCAAATTTTTATGTTTTCTTGATTTTTATATTTAGTCAAATCAAATATTTGCTGAATATTAAATTTTATACTCGTATAATATATACAGTTTTGGCTTGATTATAAATGCTCATACTTTAATTTACAGAACCTGGACCATCAGCTAGAGGTGAAATAAGCGCTACCTATGGTAACATGCTTTGTGCTTTCTTATAAATAAATAAAACAATACTAAAATTTTGTTTTCTTGATGTTTGTTTTTATAGTCATGTATTTGCTTCGATCTTAAACTTCGCATGTAACATATACAATTTTGGCTTGATTATAAAATGCTCATACTTTTATTTATAGAACATGAAACGTCAGCTAGCCAAGGTGAAATCAACACATCTGCTAGTCAAGCTGGAGTTAACACTGCCAATGGTAATGTGGTTTGTTTTTCCTCATAAATAAAATACTAGTTATTAAAGGATTTATATACAGTTCCAAAATTTTATGTTTTGCTGATGTTTATATTTAGTCAAGGCATATTCAAATCTTAAATTTTCATATTGTATAAAGTATACAATTTTGGCTTGATTAGAATCAAATTTATTTAAGAATGAGCATGTAATATTTAGCTCATACTTAAATTTACAGAACCTGAACTGTCAGCTGGTTTATAAGAGGGGTTAACAGTATCTCCTCTACATTAAAATCCACCAAGGTACATACATGTCTACACTTTGTCATGAAACTAGTCAAGACTGATCTTAGGATTTAGAATGGGTTTTATATGAACTATTATACATTACACTTGGAATATATTAGTGTTATATGTTTAAACTGTATGTGAGAAATACTGAAATCTGACATGCATAAAAGTGGGCTTATTGTACACGCATCCCATTATAGTATTCATTGTATATTATATATAATGCATTCCCCACAAAGATAAATGATAAAGTTTATTACAGTGGAAGGAACAGTTTTTTTAATTTTCAATCAAAAAATGATATTATGTACAAGAATAGTTGTTTTCTTAATTTTATGTATCTAATTACAGTGGAACCTCTCCGAATTGGGGCTACGGCCACAGTTACCGGTCGACAAATACACATTAATGAAAATCGTGTAACTTTGGAGGATTTAAAGATTAAACTTGTTAATGATGACATAGACTATAGAAAAAAAAAGGCAGAAGAAGAATTAAGATTCTTAAAAGAGTCTAATAAACTAAAATTGGCAATGCTTCAAGAGGAATTTAAAAACCTGAAAGAAAGGAATGCGCTCGACACAGAAGAAAAAAAACTTAAAATAGCATTGTTAAAAAAAGAACTGGGACAGTCATAAAAATTAAAATATATTTTTAATCTTAATAAAACATCCATTTTATAGATGTTGTTTAATTTTATGTATAAAAAGTATTCAATACTATCTCTAAATGCAACACCTTCAGCACTGTGTCTAGTTGCTTGAACTGGAATCTCCTAAAAAAACATAAAAAAGATTATAACATAAAATAACAGTGAAGGTGTTAATACAAATTACACAGTATGACAAGAATGTAAGTCAGAGTTCTAAATGTCAAGTATTGATTCCTTATATACAAACTAATAAAGGGAAAAAATTTTTTTGTTCAAGTTTGGTTTTGTAGAAACCAGAGTAATATTGAGTTTTAAGAGAAATACCAATTCTCTATCATTTTATTATTACTATTATAAACATTTAGTTTTGCATTTAAATACCTTTTATTCAAAAATAATAAACCCCAAGTATTTTTATTATTATGTATATCCCATTTATTTTATTATAACGTCCAAAGTAATATTGATAAAATGCTCGCTTTGTTCTTTTAAACTGGTCCAAATCAACATATAATGTCATTTAAGGGACATCATAGTTTCAATAAATTTTTCAGCTGTTATTTTGGGAAAACATTTCCAAAGAAAATTTCGTTCTTATTTTGATTGTCACTACAAATAAGATAGAATGAATCAAAATTATTTTACAATGTATTAATGCCATTTTACACTGAAACACATAACCATCTGAAAAGACACACAATCATACACTATGAATAATGTGACTTGCCACTATTTTATTTCAAAGTGCCTACCGCTGATATTGACTAATAACTTCAAAATTTAATTGTTGATGTAAAACAGACAAAGCAAACTTTAGAAACTAAAAATTAAAATTACGTTTTTCCAAGTATGAAATCGAATTTATGTATTATCAAAAGCTTAAAAAATTTTGTTAATCTATTTACTTAGTACATGGTGGAAATTGGCCCACAAGTTCAAGTCATTTCTAGATTTTGTTCAGAATATTGAACCATAAAATTGAACTTTAAATTAACCAGGCAAATTTTACCTGAAGTTAATATTTGAGTCAACTCGTCTTCGTTATCACTTTCATAATCATCTCCAAAACTTTGGCAATGTTGTGGAGGACAGCACATGCTACAATCACATTTGCGTTTGTGCTTAATTTATTTGACAATCCTTTATGGAGACAAGCAAATCTAAAACCAATATTTACACTTATTAATTACATTTAATGCCCTATCAATAGGATATTCATATGTAATCTCTTAGAATAATGTACCTTCTTTTCCACACACCAAAAATCGTTCAACAACATTCCGTGTTCTAATTTGAATGTGATTATAATGTTGACGAGGAGCTGTATTTGCCGAGACATACGGACAAAGCATAAAGACTGGATCGGTATGCACTGTCTCCCACTAATATACCTTGCAATTGCATAGTGTTCAATCGTGAATACAATTTTGAACATCTAAATATACGGCTGTCATGTGCACTTCCTGGCCATCTAGCTACAATATCATAAATTTCCATATCTGGCCCTACCACAACCTACAAAGTAAATCCAATGCATTAGGCTTTTACATTAACTTTCTATATATAAGTAGTCACTCACTTGGACGTTCATAGAAAGAACCCTTTTCTATTTCGATAAATTTCGCCATGAGTACTGTTCCTTGGCCTTCTTATCACATGGGTGCAATCAATAGCACCTATTATATTATTTAAGCCAGGATAATTGTATGGCCCTCTTGCAAAAGGCAAAGTTTTAAATTTTCCATTACGTCTATTATTTGCTCTCTTGTTTGGAAAGTGTGTATTTTGGCTGTAGTTTAGCTATTGCCAAAGAAACTTTATTTATTATTCTACACACAGTAGCTTGTGAAATAAACAAGTGTTCACCACACACTAGCTGAAATACAATTACATGATACACATAAATCATGTTTTATCCGTAAGTTCTATTATTTGTTCAGTAGCGTAATTATTCATTTACCTGTATTACCAGTTGCATAATATCTAAGTGCAATTAACAGTTGCATTTTGGTGCAATAGGTAACCCTCTTGCCGTATCCGTTCCCTTTAAATCATGATATATTTTGGTAGTATGCCTTCTAAAATTGTATTCTTTGAGAACCTAAAATTGTGATTAAAATGATATATCTACACACTTTTTACATACTTTAGTTACCACTATTAGATACTTGCCTGTATTTTTTTTTTAAACTCTTCTTCTGTATACAATTCGTATGGATTAATTATATTACGCCAATAAATTTGGCGTAATTTTGGTAAAGGTGGTTCTGTATTACACAGTACATTTTCTATTTCAAAAGTACCCAAACTATCGACATCATCTAAAAAATTTAATAGATTTTGGATACCTTGATCCATCTTGATCGAAAAAGTTTCAATTAATGTATTGATCAGATTACACTATATTATTAATGAAAAACGACTAAACTATTAGGTGATGATCATTCACAAAATACGTATGATGGTTATAGGAAGAAGCTAAACCATAGAGTGAAATATGTGGCCTTTATCTAAACACACAAATTACATTAATTCTTTACATAAGCCTGAAAAAATTAACGTAATTTCAACTTAATTTCGAGATTATTTGTAATCGGCACAAACTCATAATTAACTCAAAATTATGAATTTGAAATCGAGATAAACTCAATTATGAATTTTAAATTCATCCTTGAAAAGATTTTGACATTTGTGATTTTAAAATCAGGCTGATTTCAACTTGAGTAACGATTTTAAATTGGGCCTAAGACGTGTTGACTTGATTTACGAAATCATAAACTAACTGATGCGTTTCTAAATTTAAATCTGATACATTTTCTAAATGAAATGAAGAATCATTTAATTTAGAAAATGTAAATCATTTTGACCCGCTTCGCGCCCATTCCCTCCATTATTGTAAAATTTATGTGCTGGTCGACCGACTTGCAATCAGTCGAATCAAAGAAGTGTTTCCTGGAAGGCATTTACGGTACTCTGACGTAAAGCTACAGTGTTATGATGTTCCTTATTGTTGGTTACTGATGTTAGTTATTGAAATAAGCATAGGCTTTCTGATAAAAGTATAATAATTTGATCTTAGCAACTTAGTTTTCCTGGTGTACGAGTAAAACGAAGAAAATATGTATTTTTTCTTTAAAGCGTTGGTTCATTATAAAAGTACTTGTTCAATGTCAAGCACAAAATGTCGAATTTTGTAAAAAATATGATAGTTGTAAAAAATCTATGTCATATTCATCGCACTTTTGTCGATAAAATGACTTTATTTTCTACCCTTTTAATTTTGATCCCACCTGAGTGGTAACATCATATACTATATATACCGGTAATGGAAACTAAATCTAAACCGAACGAGCAATAAAATTGAGCGTAGGAACCAGGACCAAACCAAAACAAAGCGAGTTCGAGCAATCGAACGTGGGACAAAGATCAAAGTGACCGGGATGATAAGAAATTATACCAGGATAGAATTGGCGTAACCGACAGATAAGTCCCAACTTTATTGCGCCATTGAAATTCGAAAGAAAGTAATGTATTTTATGCTGAATTAGTGGAGGCTACTATTATAAAAAAATAAAAATAATCATGGAAAGTACAAAAAACAAAAATCAATCATACGTCGTACAACATCGTGACTTTTTTCAATTTATGATATATACATTCAGCCTTCGAGCTCAGGAGGTGACATAACGAGGTTCATTCAGGACTGGCAACTCGATTACAACAGTAAAGACAAACACCCAGTCCAGGAGAATCATAATCCCATGACTTCCAATGAATCTATTCTGTGTAATAAGCTATTATTTTCGTGTTGTGCGAGTAATTTCTCACAAAATATCAGCGGTCGATATTTTATGAGGCCACGTGCTGCAACAGCAATTGCAGCAGAGCGAACTATTAGCGCCAAAATTGAAACTTTTAACCATTTTCGTTATGTGTTATAATAAGTACATTATTTTGTGGATATTGAATGAGATATCCAACTGAGCCGTCACGTTCAGTTATAAAAAGCTCGTTTGGGTAAAGTCAATTCGAGCCAACTAAAGGAGAAATATATAATCAACACGTCACTGTTATACCCTTCGGGTGTTATATGAAAAGCATGACCCGTTAGTAGCACTCATTATCGACATAAACACGCGATGCCGTGCCAATGCGTTTTATTTATAACGTTATTTGTTGATAAGGAAATTATAATGACTGATGTAAATAATACAATATACACATGCTAAAACCATATTTTTTATCCTCAGAACTTTTCCGACGTCGAAGGCCTACCCACCATTTTTTAAATTGATAACAAAGTCACTTTCAAAATAAAATTGCCAAACGCGTCATTTTAACGATTATTTATCAGGCTAAAATCTGTTACAAGAAAGACATGGAACGCCAATTTCATTAAGTTATATTTTGTTAAATATCGAGTATAAAGGAGATGATGCAAGAGGCTCTAACTCTAAATGAAGTACTATGAGACAATTATTCAAATTAGTAATGATGTTACAAGGGTTGTAGTTGAGTCTATTAAATTTTAGATGTAACTAGATGGTAGGCTTACGCTATTAAAGCATATAAGTTATTTTGGAGCTAGTAGAAGAAAATTAAATAATAAAATAAATCATCGAATTCATCCATGAAAATTTACTTATCTATACCAAAGCAGGATCTGCTTTTTTCAAACAAACCTTCATATTGCCAACGATTTTGAGTGGAGAGTTTAATGTGGATTTTGAAATCAACATTAGATTTGAATATCATTCGACGATCCAAATGAAAACAACAAAATATGGAACGATCGACGAGTTTTTTAGATACTTAGCAATTCTTCATTCAGAAGTATTCAATTCTTATTTAATTTACCACAAACCTATTATTCAATTTCTTGAGTAAAATACAAATGAAGATCAGTAATTTTTTGTGTCTTAAATGTATACTTAGTAACCTTAAAAATACTTTTAAAACCACCGGTGTTTTTATATGTCCCCAAAAAGAGGAAACCTTCTAATTTGGCATATATTGCACCATCATAGGTATGAATATATAAACACCATCAGACTATATAAATACCACAACACTATACTGACAGAACCACCACAAACATACATTGCATATGTAAATGGAGTACACCCAGGAAGTTGAATTTTTGTGTTTTATTTAGATAAATAACAATACCATCAGTTCCGACTATTTAAGGCGTCATTAATTTTAGGGCAACCCATGGGAAAATATTATTTACAAGAAGTCATTAAATACTGATTTTAGAACATATTCCTTGACAATAGATTTCCGTAGATAACCGCGGTATGCAAGTTAGATGGGAAATCAAGTCAAGTTTTAACAAAAGTGAAGTCGTTATTTGGCTTCTCCGGGCAATTTATTTGCCTATTTTATAAAAAACACTTCATATCTTAACTCCTAACATTTTTATTAATTATTTTGTTCATAAATATGCTGATAAACCAACCTCCCAAACCATAAAAGGAATTTTCTTCTATTTAAAAAGCAATATTTAAACAATTATTTTATTAATTAATATATGCCTGCGACTCAGCTCTCGGACACAATAATGAAATTTTTATTTTTCTGTCCAACGATCTCTTTATAAAACCATATGTAAATAAGTCATTAATAAATTATATCAAACATAATCACTTTATTAGTAGCTAGTTGTGCCCTTAGATGTGTAAAATGAACTTCATTTTTTTATATCGAACGATCTATTTTCCAAGCATCATCCTATTTTTGTCGTTGAATTTTAAAAGACTTGCTGGTTTTAAATTAAATGATAATATATGTGCAAGCCAATCAAAATAATTTTAGTTCGATCGTGCGTAATTGACGATTCGATCTCGTATACGAGATCGAGTCTGACTGTTCGATATCGAGGCTGGAAACGGCTTGTTGGTCTTGCCTCTAAGTCAATGATTACGATGGACATTCTTCTTATTCCATTTGTAAAAATTGGGTGTCGATTGATATTGACGCTCTTAAGGGTTGGCTGACGGCTTCTACTTCACGGTTCTGCTCCATAATTTTATTAGCGAGTAGTGCTAGGTCTTCTAATGTGGTTTTGTCGTTGAATAACTCACTTACAGCAAAACAAAGCTAATATGTGGAAGTCAGTGGTTGGTCCACATAAGCCGGAGGCAGCGTCAGGAATTCTGTCTCAAGCGAGAT
The DNA here is from genome assembly GCA_005406025.1 of Eumeta japonica. Lineage (NCBI taxonomy): Eukaryota > Metazoa > Arthropoda > Insecta > Lepidoptera > Psychidae > Eumeta > Eumeta japonica. The sequence goes on from BGZK01003161.1 coordinate 24,475, forward strand.
CTCGCATCCGGCGTAATAATTGTATTGGCTTATGTTCGTTTAGTTCTGTTTCAGACAACAATCTCAAATTGATGGCTATCTGACTCTTCGCACGCGGTCATAAGGCGCTTCTTTATGGCCTTATATTGTTCATTTGGTGGCGGGTTATATAACAAATCGGTGATTTGTTCTATGTCTTGCTTTTCCAGCTATGCGATAACCACCTGTGCCATCTGTTAGTCGCCTTTGAGTCGTGAGTTGCAGCTTCGAAACTATAGAACCACAACCTTGATCTGTCGCGTCAGAATGGGAGATTCGCAGAGTGAAATGTTTGCGCTGGCTGGGCTTGTCGTGGTTTGACTGATGGAGATACGTTCTTTTTCCATCCTTGTTGGTGTTGGTTTCACCGCTGGATTGACCAGGGCTCTTTCTGGGAGCATCTACCATCGTGTTCTTGTTCTCTCAGGGTCACCACTTTTGGCGAAAAAGGACGGTGGGTTTCTTCAGTGAATCAGCTACTAACTGTATGAATTGCGTGTAAAATTGTCAATAGGTTCAATTTTATATATTATTCCGTGAACAATGGATTCACAAAATCCGCCAATCAAAATCCAGACTTTAACCAATAGAAACGATCGTTAGTGCACTATTTGTTTTGAATTGTTTCGATTATTTCGATTGTCTCTGCGCGCCGCGGCCAACGCCGGCGTATCGCAAACCGCATGCGCGCGTCATAGTAGTATTATCCCGCTGCCACTTTGCTTCGTTAGACAGCCGACTAATGCCGCGGCATCGCGACGAATGCTGTGGCGATGCAGCGGTCGGTGATGAAGCTGCAACTTCCACGGACGTGCCGTAGTTCTTTCAGAACTGTCTTTAATGTTCTGCACTTACAAGTCGCCACCCTGCCCATGTATTGGTTATAGCACTAGATTACAACTGGTTGTGAAATAACAATGTACTGCTGCTCCTTCTTACTTCATCGCCGATATTGCCAGTTTACCAAAGGCCAAACAGTAGAAACAAAAGAAAAGAAGAAATCTTTCTTAAAACCTACAAACAGCACTTTCTGTTGAGGTAAGGTAACCTGATTTATTTTCTAGTAATTTCACTACAGCAACAGCTTTATCATAACTAACTATACAGTCGAAACTTCCTTCCGTCTTTCTTAATGTTTTGTCAGTTTTAAGAAAGATTTCTTCTTTTCTTTTTTTCTACTATTTGGCCTTTGGTATTCAAGAACTTGACCCTTCCAGACTTTCGGTTGCATAAATGTTTTCTCTTTTTAAACAATATGTCGAGCAGAGGGACTGAATTTAAATATCTATCAACGTAGATCGAAGTACGTTTTGATAACACATCAACAAATTTTAGCACTACACGGCCGCCAACATCATTTTCCAGCACTGATTAAAGGGCTGATTCCCTTTAATCAATGCTGGAGAAGGGTTATTTGTACGATCCCATCGCAATGGGTGGCCTGTTAACCTTCTTACAATACGAATATTCTGTAAAGAGATAAGCGGCTCTTCGTCTGAACAACTCCACTCACTACCATCGGGTGACCGAGGGATTACCTCTTCTTTGATGTCTCTATGCACTATGGTAAAGTATTCCCTCATCTTCATCAATATTCTCATAGTTAGATTTGTCAAAGTTGAACACACACTGCCAGGATTTCACCATGTTTCAATCCTGAAAAGTCCTTATTTTAAGTCGTGAGTGCCCACAGTGTCACATATGACACTTGAAGAAATCCTCAACAATACTAATTAAAGTAAAAATTGGTTGTGTGTGTAAAGTCGATTTATGGACGATAATTTTACGTGATAACATCTTATGAAAAATTGCATACTGTCATGAATTGAATTGGATTATTATCACTGAATTATCATTATTTTGTATCATCTAGTAATGATAATTGTATCATCATGAGAGATACAAAATAATTATCATATTTTCATAGCTCTCTTCCACTCCAACGACCGGAAGAGAGATAGATACGTCACAACCCGAACGCTTAGGACGCCTCTCTATCGTTTGTCCCGCGCTCGCCTCGCACGCTCGGCTCCGGCAGAACGTGACAATGAGTCATGCTTTTTGTGCATGCAGCCGGCGTCATTGATTTATAAGACGTTATTACGTCAAAGACTGGAAACCACATCAACTTTTCATTTTACTTATAAACAATTAACAAAACAGTTCGCGGGTTGCACGCTGCCGCTGTCTCTTCTACTCAGACGCATCGGCCGATGGAGTGGAAGAGATAGATGCATCACAAGCCGAACGCTTAAGCCGATCGTCCCTCTCTATTGTTCCGCGCTCTCACTTGTACGCTCGACTCAGGCGGAACGCGACAATGAGTCATACTTTTCGTGAGTACAGCCGGCGTTCATCGACTTATAAGACGTTATCACGTAAAGTATTTTGGAAATTTTATCGTTATACAGATCTCTCAGGATCTATGAACGTAGAATACAAATAATTCAAAAAATTTGCGAAGAAACTTAAAAATTATCTTTCGGGGATCCTATTTCGGTACTTGCACTCATTCAAAATTTTTACTCTTAATTACGAAAAACAAAGCACTGATCTAACGAGCGGTCACCTTGAGGTTTCTTAGTATTACGACGTTTCATATTTTGTCATAATTTTCATGAATGTCAAAAGATAACACCATGATAATAATAATAAACAAGTGTCACTAGTGACATCGAGGGTCCAGGAGGAGCTCCTCGTCTCTAAGAAGACTCGTATCCTTTTTCAGAGGGATATCGCTAATGATTATGTTTTGTACTAACTGTAAAAGACTTATATAATACAGAGTCCTTGTTAAAACTGACTACATTGTGACTTAAAATATGCCAGTAAATATTTGTGAGAAATTACATTAAAATATTGTATCATTTATGATTTTATCTGTTTATTCCGTACACTTGATGTTTTTGTAAGAATAAAACTAAATTGTGTATTAATATTATTAAAACTACAATAACATAAACAATTTAAAAACTACACATGTATACAAAATGAATCATTACAAACTTACTTAATTATATAAACTTTTTTATTTAATTCCACAGGCTCTGGGTCCGTGCCTCTTTTATTTCTATTCTATCGCAGTAATAATAATTTCAAGTCTTGTAGTTTTATCCTTTTGCATCATCTTATTTTATTATTTGAATGTGCGTCCCACACTTGGCAGCTTATGTAGCCTACTCTAATTACTATGTATTATTACTAAGGATATGCAGTACAGTGTTTTTAATTTTGTGATTCTAGGTCCCCTTCGTGGCACCAGCTCACAAGTATCACGATGGGACAGCCATCGCCCAACTCAACCATATCAGAGGGAACGCGACCCGTCGCCCGTCGCCATGGGTAGAACCATCCTATGTTCGACTAATTTTTTTTGTATTAATAATGTTTTATTTCTTCTTTATTATTATTTATTTTGTTCCTTTTCTTATTATTAATAACCTGTATTATTTTTTTTGAGGTTAATTTCGAAATGATTGTTTCTGAAAATATACAATTAGTCATAAAATTGCTTAGAAACCTTAAGTGTTTTTAAAGAATTGTCGAAATACGTAAATAAATACGTCAATAATAAAAATAAATCACAGGTTGATGTTTGTTAACAAAATATTTTTAGCCTTTGTAACATGTATGGAGTGCCCCCGCCAGAAATATTTATTTTTGTTATTTAACTGCCATACTAAATTATATTATACATACTATATTATACCAGAGATTAACGCTATAAATTTGATCAATATACATCTTGTAGTTTTTGAATAAAATGCTTGTGACTTACGGGCGGACGGACGGACATAACGAAAATATGTATAAGGGTTCCGTTTTTGTCATTTTGGTGCGGAACGCTAAAATTGACATTCGAACCTTTGACTCATTTTAAATTTTCGCAGAATAAAAGACGATAAAACACTTGAATTTCACGTGTCCATAAGTGGCGGTGATCATCTATTCTTTAGAGGCTCGTATGCTAACTCGTTTCTTAATATGCTATAAAAAACGACATTTTTATTCGGGCATCAATTATTATGTAGATGGAAAAACTGTTTAGATATATTGAAAATTTTCTTAGCAGATATATTTGAATTTGTACGTCATAAAGAGTATTGATTTCAATTTATCATAAAACTAAAATTTACTGCATTATTTTCTTGTTTTCCCAAGATTTTATTTTAAAATTAGTCATATACAAGGATGAGTATACTGTTTGTGAAATTTCGAATCAAGCCAAAGTATAAAATATTTCAAAATAAATCAATTTTATAATAATCATATTAAGTGTATTTCATAAACGAAACAAAAGTTTTTGTGTGACAACCCTTGCATTATGATTTTTCAGTTGTTTCAAGGCCATTGTGACCTAAGGCCCATTTACGTCTGTAACTCTGAAATGTTCTCGGTGCTATGTCTGATTAAGTTCGCTCAAATATCTTAATTCTATTAATTATATTCATTACAATCCTAATAACGATGTGTGTACCTAGATCAATTTGGAATTATGAATAAAACTTTTCAATTATCTAAATAATCTCCAATTTCTATAAGACTATCTTGCTCTAATCAATTTTAAATACATCTTAACACATAATTGAATTGATAGATTTTTCGCAAAATTCTTGACTATTGTTATTTCCTTTGAAAAGTCTTTATTTATTTGCAGGTTTTAGTCGGATTTTTTATTGATATTTTCGATTTGAATACATGAAGACGATATAATCGTGTCATAATTTTTTTTCTTTTTTTTAATGACGTAGTTTTTATTGTTAATGGTAATGACATTATTATTATTATTATTAAATTATAACTTAAAAACAAATGATCGGATACTTTTTCACGGCAATATTAATATCTAACATCGTTTTCATTCACACTTGAATTCGTGATGAGAACAGAAAATAACTAATTTGAGGTTCAAATTATACCTCAGCATATTGTTCTGTGGTTTATGTAGCATTGGCATTTCTTCTCATACTGCTATTTGGGGTCCAATCATGATGCACCTTTTGTGAATTTCTTAAGGGCGGTCCACGAAGCTATAATATACATTTACATCTTCTTTGTACTATAAATATACAAATTTTCGCAAATGAATTAATTATTATAATGATCAAAATCCCGCACACAAAAACTTTAATATACACCTACACAGGCATTTTTCAGATTTCGATCTTGGAGTTTTTGATATATGATAATTTTATTTAAATAGTTGTAGATAGAATAAGTGTTTCGACCGTACTTGAGGAGAAGCAACTGCAGCCATGACCGCCTCCTGGATTCGTGGTATCCCAGCGATATCACTATTTACCGCTCGGAGGTGAGCCGAATTATATAATAGGTTATCAAATTTTTCTCCCCGTATTTTGCATAACATGTAAACAAAGTCGTCTATTCTAGGCAGTACATAAGAAGGATATTTAATGCTGTTTTGCTTCTATAATATACATTTTTTTATGTGTGCTTATCCTTGGACTGTGCGTACGGTGTTTCCATGCAGGTATTTTATTAAGATGCATTGAATAAAATTGTAAGTGTACATTAATATCAATCTTTGAGGTCATCAGAATTAAACTATTACAAAAATATTATAATTAAGTTATTGCATAGCTTTTATCGCGGGCTTTGAGCGCAGCGACCGAATCAAGAAATTCCGTAACGAAAATAAAACCTAACACCCCCACCCGCTTATTGTTTGAAAAATATATACTGCTCATATTTCATATGTCGAAATCACCATCTGATAAGCTGCCCATAATAACAACAGAGAATGCGTATAATGTATTGTTTGTAGTAGGTCGGCACGAGGAATACGTTTATATTGGCTGTGCCAAATGCATTTAATCATCGAGAAGTATTCAGAAAGGAAAGATATAATGGACCCTGAGTTAACGCATAGATGATACCTACGTCACAAAACAAAGATATGCATCTCTATTGTAAGGCTTACATAGAAACATGCAGTTACGCACGAAACTAAGCCTCTGTGAAGTTAGTTGCGAAACCGTTGTCATAGTATAAAATTGAAACGCGAGGGAGAATAAAATAGGATCGGAGCGTTGAACTATAATTGCGCATTGATCATGGATAGGAAGAAGAAGCATTCATAAAATTGTGCATGTACATGTATATTCAAAATATAAATATATTATCATTGGCACTGTACATAATGCTGCAAGTCAAATGCAATGGTGAGGTTGTTCTGTGGCGATGAGTACAAATTAGGTATGTTACATTAAAGAAATACCACTTCACTTCGATGTTGTGAAT
>BGZK01003162.1:0-30710 GCA_005406025.1 Eumeta japonica
TTTTATTGAGGTAATTTCCCATTTCATGACATGCATGTACATATGTAAGTATTTTTAGTTTTGAAAACAAAGAAATTAATCATAAGATTGACGACTAAAACTAAAGTTTTATTTCTAATTTAAACAAATAATTACTGTTCACTTGTTTTGGGATTTTTTTTTTTTTTTTTTTTTGTTAATAATTATGCACATTATTTGTGCTTTTTTGCTGTCGTTAACTTTTTGTTTTTTATTAAAGATAATTACAAATATTGTCTGAAACAAATCAATGAACACATTCTTTATTTAAGTTGAAGTTTACAGTAACGTGTTATTGACTCACCGTAATTGGTATTCTAAGCGTCTAATAAAATTTAAATAATATATATTGTAGCTTGTTTTTAATTTATTGTTTTATCAAAATATTATTTTTATACATACATATGTATGTATATGTTTTTTCATGTGTTTGACACCTATTGTTGTTAATGCATTTAATAAAGTTTGTAAATAATCTTGAACTTTTAATAATAAAAATATTCTTTAATAAAAAAAAAATTTTTAAAAATTCGTATCATATTTGCCATATGTAGTTCAGAAAATATCTTAAATATAAATGACAGTTTTTATTTGACTTTAAACTTGGAAGCCGAAAATTTTAAATTTTAAAAGCAATTTAATCGGTTTAAGATGCTTAACGAACAAGTCAACCAAATGGGTGTGACAACTGATTACAAGCTTAGTCGAGATTATTTAGGACATCAGCCACCTCCAAATCTGATCTGTAACTTTCAGTCCGTTTCACCTCGAATTTTTGTTTGAACTTGAAACAAATTTAATATTTTTATTTTTAAATTGTGCATGTATTTAATAGACTACCAGGGCCAGCATGAGGCCACCGTAAAAATATTTGCTTGAGACGCCGCCAAAACCTATTATTCACCGTTCATCGTCTATTCAAAAGGCATTAAACAAATCTGACACAGCAGGCTACAATACTGTTTGCCTACATTTGTAGCCAAAAGTCAGCGACATAATTGTTTTGGAAGTGGCAGCTACCATCATCAAAATCAATTTAATACACACATATTTGAAAATTTTTTAATGAAATCATATCTATTATTCACACATAAACTTTCACACAAATATGGCTCTAAAACAATCAAGTATATAACTTTTTTTTATTAAAGTAAAATCACTAATATGTGTTGTCGCCAAAAAATACAATTAGATCTAAGTGACAGCAGCTACAACGCTGGTAAAGATGCACCTTTCCAAAATGACAACTCCATAAGAACGCGTGTAACTCTGGTTACTGAATGTGTTTAATGCTTAAACATTGTAGCGCGGCGACAGTAAAACTAAGACTGTCACAAAGCAGCTCTGGAATAAAGAACAGCTCGCGTTTTGCTTCAATCTCCGCTGGTTGACTGATTTGTCACAACAGAATCGTCAGTGGTTATTTGAAGAATTTCTGTACAAAGAATCAAAGGAATCTACAGATATTCTGTCACTATCTTGGTTATATGGGCTTAGTTACTTTGTAGAGTATATTAATAAAAAAATTAAGACAAATAATATGTATAAAAAAACGAGTAATAATGCCTACGCTAATGGTTCCATTAAAAGTATTAGTGGCTATTGTGGAAAAACGCCCGTGAAGTGTGAATATTTGCACAGAAGACAGAAGCAACATGTAAAGAATTGTTCTTGTTTTACTCACATTACAAATATGTATATGATTGAGAATACCAGTAGCTCTCTCACCAAACAACGGTAAATTTTGTATGAAACCCAGAGTAAGAAAATTTAGCACTTTAGAACTTATGAGCATATTTTTCATTTTAAAAGTATCACATTTATGCCTTGTATTTATTCATCTTTTATTATATTCTGATGGATGTGATCATTTTATAGCATCGAGCGCCTTAATGGCTGAGGGGATAAAACACCTGTCCAACAGCACGAGTTCGGCTGTCGATTCCTGCCTCAGTTTCTGGGGTTTCTGCAGCCAAAAAGCTTTGCAGTTTAGTGTTTGTTACAAAATCGACTCTCGTACTTAAGCATTCCTGTTGGCCTATAGTCAAGGAATAATTGATGATTCACATACGAAATTTTAACTCCTGCACGACACATAAGGGACAATACATATACGTTGATGACAATTCCAAACAAGTGTCGCGAATTGTGCACGACACAAAGACAGACAATGTCGTTCATCTTGTCGTACATTTAGAGCACGACTTGAAAATTATTCGTCCGTCAAGTCGTCGTCTTTGTAGAAGAAATTATTCCGAACAATGTCCAGCATGCTGTCATTCACGACGTTTTCCTCAAAATTGTCTTGCAAAATCATAATAGAGAGAACATTTCGTGGATAAATCGTTGATGACTGTGTCGTCGACGGCAAATTGGCCAACTGGGATGTTATTCGTCAGCATATTTATGCTTTCTCAAAGAAAAATTTACGAATGAAACAGCTAAAGAAGAATTTCACGCACTTCAAGGCGACTTAAAATCAAGTTTAAATTAATTTCATTTTAAAGTCAATCATAAAATTAAACGACTCAAGCTAAATAAAAACCATTAAATTTTGTAAATTTTTGTAGCTCATTGTGTTGTGTTCCAAGAAACATGCAAATTGAATGAAAACACAACATTATTTTATTAAGATTTTATGATTCATTAAGAATCGTTTCATAAACAAAACTTTAAAAATGATTAACAGTTTCACTAGAAAAAATATTCGCCGGTATTTTAATTGTCAACATCATAGTCACATTAACGCGATGCTATATGTAGTTGCCGGCAATAATTGAAAGTTATTGCTCTTTGTATTGCCTTTGGCGTAGGGAAGTCCAGCATCTATTAAGATAAGACAATTTTGGTCGACGACAAGTGTCAATAAAGCGAGTGATTTTCTGATGTCACAACAATGTTGAATATGAGAAATTTTTCTGAGAAAAGGAACTAAATAATTCCACTTATTAAAAAAGACCAACGATGTCGTCATTAGCTACTTTTTTAGTTTATTTAGTTTTTTATGTCGACGCTATGAAACGACGACGTCGACATTTGCAATAAGGGGGATTTATATATTTATTATTAATTTTGTTATTAAATTAGCGATTTCGGGCAGATCTTCCAAAAATAAATAATTTAAAAACTGGAACTATGCACATATTTCAAATGTTTGTGAAAATGTAGCTAAAACTAAAAACCAAATGGATGAATTCCAATTCCCTGATATATCATTGGAATATTTTTAAGTCCTCATTCGTCGACTGCAGTTAAACGTATTCATATTGTAGACGTAGTTTTAATTATTTAAGTCATTGTAATAATTACGTTAGCTCGTAAGTGTTTAATTTCACATTGATATGTTAAGAGACTTTCATTTATTTAAGAGCACTTAGATAACATAGATTAAGGAGTATAGATAAAAGAGCATTTAAAAAACATAGATTAAGGTATAATGTAAAACTTAAAATGAAAGAAAATAAATTCAGTCTTGATACGACAATCAAAGCTATCAATATTTTAGCACAAAATTTAATAAGAACTAAAGAACTGTAAAAATAGTGTAAATTTATTATAAAATATTGCATATAAACACAGAAAAAACGTATAAAACAAGATTGATTTCACGTGTTTCGGTAGTGATTTCACTCCATAATCAAAATTTTTGAATTTCAGTAATGTATTAATTTGTTCTTTTATTTGTATTAAAAACTATCATACGACCATATTTCCGTTATTATAGTTTACAAACGGCATCATTGTTACCGTTAAACACAATTATCGGAATTGAAACGGTATTCTCTAATTTGAAACGAAAATCAAGACGAAACAGAACACTTATTTTTATTCTCCATTTTAAGTGATTAAATTGAAACGACTCTGAGGAAAATAAATTAAAAATCAATAACATCCATACAATAATTTGAAACTTAAAATTCTCAAATGGAAAAAAACATGCTTACGCTAAGCGTTTTCGAAGGGACAGACCGAAGTACCTACCAGAGCGAAGCAGTCATTGTGGTCTTTTTTTTTTTTTTAATTTTGTAATAGTGATGCCAGATTTGTTTGCATTTTTCGATAACTTCGCCGTTTCAGTATGTTTCGAGAATGACAGATTAGAAACGAAGCGACGATAAATAGAACAACGATATAGAAACAACAATAAAACAGCAGCACTAGAATATGGCCTTTTTATTAATATTTTAGAAAATTCATCTTTTATTGAAATTTAGTTTTATATAAAAATTTAATTTTTCCAACCCTGATGAAAACAAAAACAATTTGTTTTATTTTGTTTGTGTTGTCTACATAAACTTTCCCTTCTTGGAATTTTTCTTGAATAGCCACCAACGTTAGGCTATTAATAAATATGTCTTTAATTGAACTACATTTTTCACTTTATTAAGATGCCATCAAAAAAAAATTTCAATTTTTTGTATGGTTTGAAGAAAAATTTTGAAATGCAAACAATATTATCAGCTGATTTCTGGATGGCAAATTCATACACTATTCCATAAAACTTGTAAACAAGTTCATTTCAATTTTTAAAATTATGAGTTTATTAGTAAAAAAAAGTGTAAATGCGTTAAAATTTGAAAGGCAAAACTTAAGCGCGTAACCCCCACCAATTGTGATAAATTTACACAACGTGTTGTATCATTACAATGATAAAATTTAATTATCGGTCAATTTATTAACAAGTTCAACAAACAAGGTTTCTTTTATTGTAAATTCATTGAACTGTTTTTGATTTTTTTTTTATTACCGAAAATATTTGAATTCAATGTATTTTTACATTTAAAACATTTGTTATCATTAAAATGCAATAAATAAAAAAATAATAATAACGATTTTATTGATCACATGAGTTCTGCAAATATGTCAAACATGTTTCGTTGAGAGAAAGGCGTTTATTCAGACAAAAGGTGAAATGACTTTGATCTTAATGAACTTAAAATAAATAGATCAAGTTTTGCAACAATCTTAAACGAAAGCGTTGGCCAAAAATAAATTAGCAAAAAGTTATCAACATATTGTTTATAAGCCTAGTGATTCACTTTCTTTACTGTATCTGTCATTAATAATTAATTATATTAATAAAATATATATGTATAAACGCCTGCGCATGCCAATACTCGAAGCAAATGGCAGATTAAAGATATACATAAATTAACTTGTTTAAAATTAATTATTAAATTAAAGAATTTTTTATACCTATCTTTATTAATAAAAATCATTAAATATTATACTTGTCTTGAAAAGAGGAAATCAAATAAAACCAATTTTATTAAATTTTTAGCCACCCCAGAATGCTAATCAAAGTGAGTCAAGAACTCATTCAAAATAAGCTTTACCCTCTTATTCATAAACGATTGATAAAATTAAAGTATTCATTAAAACTGATTTTGTCATACAAAATTCATTTAATACGTGAACATTAAATTTAACAATCGTTTATGAATAAGAGGGTAGAATTTAATTTTTATATACATATGTATGTGTGTATGTATATGCATGCACGTGCATGTTTCAGAATGATGATTAAAAGAAAAGAGTTTACAAAAATAAAATTTATCGAAAACAAAAACCGTTTATATAGAAAGTATCGTTAGCAATTTTTTCTATAGAAATTTCACCGATAGCAAACATAATCTATATAATTCATCGATAAAAATTGTTTATCGATAACAAAATATCAAAAGGGAATGGAATAGAAAACTATATCATAACAACAAATTTTCTATCAGTCCGAAAACATATCGATAGCAAACATCTTCAACAGAACATCTCAAGATGAAACAATTTTCTAAAGGATATTTATCAATAAACAAATGTAAGCTCTATGCACAAAGTTGCCTAAATAATTTTTAAAGACAAAACTAAATCACAAAGAAATCTACCGATAGAAAAACTTATCTATAAAAAGTTTATCGACAAGAAATATATAGAACTTTATCGGAATTTTGTAAAATATTTGATGATGAGAAATTTTTTCTGTAGGTAATTATTAGAATAAAAATATTGTTAACAACAAACTTATCGATGGCAAAGAATTTTATTATAAAACTTGTCGATAAAAATATATGTATCTACAGAAAATGTATCGCTAACAAAATTGTCTTTAGATAAATAAAATATTTATTGAGGGCATAATTTTATAGCAGTTATCGAAAGAAAAAATTCTTAGAACAATAAGCAACGCCTAGAATTGTTTTTGTAAAAAGATATCGATAATAAAATTTTCTATTTAAAACTTGTCGATAGCAAATAGTTCTTGCTGAAAACTAATTAATAGCAAACATTTTCTACTAAAAGTAAAAAATTCAACAAAAATCTATCAATAAGAACAACTTTATACATTGACAACAAATATTTTCTATAGAAACTGTATTTAGTGACAGCGTATAATTTCTTCAGAAAATTTATCGATAGCTAAAATGTGTTGATAACAATCAAGTAGATAATAAATTTTGTCCAAAGAAAAGCTAACGATTGGAAATTTAACAATAAAAACTATTTTCAAAAAAAAAAATTTGAAAATATATCGATAATACAAAGTTTTACAGAAAAATTTTCAATTATCGAAGCAAGTTTATCGATCACACAAAATGTTGTAGAATTTATCCACAACAAGAATTTGTCATAGAAAATTTATTGATAACAGCAAATTACTTAATAAAATGCAAGAAAAAGAATTTCATATAAAAATTTACCGACAACAAACGTTTTTTAAAGAAAATCAACGATAACAATAATTTGTTTAATAAAAATTGTTCGATAATTACAATTTGGCATAGAAATTATAGATAACAAACAATAATTTGTTTAATAAAAATTGTTCGATAATTACAATTTGGCATAGAAATTATAGATAACAAACGTTGCCTTTAAAACATTTATCGATAATAATTCCCTACCAATATTAACAACAATACAAAGTTTCTATAGAAAATTTATTGATAATTAAAATTTTCTCTAGAAAATAAGTTGACAACAAAAACTGCAAATTTATAAGAAGAGCATGTTAATCGTATTTTTTAATTGTTGATGGAAAGTTACATAAATAACGAATATTAGCTGTGACAACTATTAAAAAAATTTGCATACAATTTTAATTTCATTTCAATATATAATATAACTTATTACTTTTTTTGCGTTAATGGCATATAAAATGTGACACAAATTACTGAATGTAGCAGCTTGACTTCCTTGTATGAACAAATTCAAATAAATAAGAGGCTACAAAAGATCATTAAAAAAAGGTGGAGGTAAAACATGGAATACGATTTAACGATAATTTTTTATTTGTATATCTATTGCTAAAGTTTATTGACATCTTCCGTGTTAAAAAATTAAAAAAAAAATATTAACATGAACATTAACAAAATATGTTTAAAAAATATTATTAAAGCCTCTTTCTATTGTTCATAAACCAGCACTTACAAGTAGCATCGTATACAAATTCATCGCAAGCAAATATTTAAAATAAAAAAAAGCCCACCAATTTTAACAGCACGATCATCACTGATGATCATGATGTTTATGTTTATTGTTTAGTGATGCCAAATTACAAACAATGTGCATATCTACATAAATAAGTACATATGTATGTGTATATCAAGACAAATGGCAATTAAAATTTATTGACAAAAGTCAGGGATTAAATTAACACATAAATATATGTAGCTCGTGTGTCCATGGAATAAAAACAAAGGAACTTGAACTTGAAGTCATTTGAAAATGTAAATTACTTTTTTAAGTTTTTGTGGTGGCGTTTTGTACATAACAAAAAAATCAATTAAAACATTTCTTATCTAAAACATTTGTCTTCTAACAATAAAAGTAATTAGAATGGTTGAAGGAAATTAAAATTTTATTTTGAAATAAATAATCGATTTGCTTCAGTCTCTAATTGTAATCATGAGAAAGTATTAATAGGCATTCTTTATATTTAAATTTTATATTGAACGATTCTAGAAATTATTTATGAAAATAACCTGTATACAAAAAAAAAAAAAAAAAAAATGTAACAAAAAATAAAGAAACTTATTTTGTTTCAGCTGTTATTTGACAAATTTCTATGAAATATTTCTGTCAAATAAGCGTTTAATATATATAAAATACTTTTAATGAATAAGGGCATATTTATATAAATGAAGTTATTTTAAGTAATTAGAAGTAAGCGACTATATAAATAAGACTGAAGCTTAAATTAATTTGTCATCTCTTAATACATTAAGTTCAAGTACTCAGTCCTTAATTAATCACTGGGTTTTGACAATGTTATTTCTACAAGATGTCAATTAACTATTGGTTAACTAATTACTGTCAATATAAGCCTTATTAAAGCCCAATTCAAATGAAACTTTTTTTTTTTTTGCATTACAATTTCGCTTTGACATCTAAGATAAAATGTACAGATTTATAGGTCACATAAAGAACTTTTAACGCTAAGCGAAGCGAAAATTTACGCAATTCTCTCCTTTTTGCGTGCTGTGACATTTGAATGGAAAAACTACCATCCATTTTTATGTGTTAACAGGCAATGTGTGCTTGTTGTTAAAGCCGTTGTTATGGCATACACTTTTTATCTCACGCTTTTTTGTCCAACTTAGAAGTGTCACGCCAAGCGACAAAGTTGTAACTGACACTGCGTTAAGGGCGAGCCACATAGAATTCGTCATCTGTTGCATTTTCAACTGACAACTAAGTTAAAATACATGCTTTGTTATGAGTGTTGTCACATACAGTACGTCTATTCCAACGCAAAGTATAAAGTTGGCCAACTTTAACTTTAAACGTACATTGAGCATTTTGACAATTGTCCATCGATTCTTTATGTTTTGTTTTTTATTTTATGTACATATGTATACGGTTTTTCTTCTAAAACCAAAATTAAAAGGAACTGTAAAATATTAACCAATTCAATTGTTGTTTTTCACTTAAATTCTACTGCAAAATAAAAAGGCAAATTAAAACAGCTGATTTTTATAGGTTAACAAAGTACTCATTGTGCCAACTCTATCCGTCATTGCATTTATATCTGCTGAAAAGGCGACATATAACGTATGACGGATTATATATCACCAGCCTTTATATGTAATTCCTATAATGCAAACAAGTGAATTACGCGACAATTTTGTGTAAAATCAATCAAAAATTTAATGTGTGTATACAAAAATTCTGGACAAGTCGCAAAACATAAGAAAAATGTATTAAAATTAAACTAAAGAAAATTATAATATGTTATTTCTACATCCCATGCAAGTGTTTTGTTACGAAATTTGATGTAAAAACCACTCAGTTTTGAGTGATCTCCATTAAATTTTAGTTTGAGGTTAGTTTGAATAAAATGTTATACAAATTGAAAATTGCATATACAGCCAAAGCTCGGTATAAAAATACTCTAACGAATTAGCGATATGACTAATACTCACTTTAACGAATTTTCCATATAAATAATAAATAATTTTTATATTGGCTGCCTTATATAACGAATGCTTTGATATTTTTAAGCTCTGTATAACGAATGATATACTTATGAATGGTATGTACAAAGAAGACAAGAAGATTCGTTATAATACAGTTATTTTTCATATATTCACGATGAAGTTTGTTTTAATTGAGTTTAGTTATGCAAAGCAACATGATTACATTCAATGCAGTAGATTTGAATGTTTGGAATCAAAGTCATCGTTGTGGGTCAGAGGAAAACGACGATTAGAATGAAGAAAATGTAGAAATCGTAAGCGCATTGTCAAATAATCAAATTTATATAAATTGTTTGGAAAATAATATCCCTGTTTCAAAGTCGTTAGTGTAGAGGCAAATACCAGAAGAAGTTTAACAAAAAGGCTTGCAAATAGTCTAGTAACAAACATCAATCAAACACTTCTACATATCAGAATAGTATTTATGTGTTTTTAATTAAAAACATAATTAAATGTAAAACATTATATAATTAAATATATTTAAAATCAAAGCTTACTTAAATGACATATAAAAAATCTTCGCTATATAACGAATTTTTATTATAACAAATGGCCCTGACAATATATTATTCGTTATACCGGGTTTTGACTGTATTTTAAATTAGATATGTGATATTTTAATAAATTATTTGTATCTAAGTACAACATAATATTAGTAACTGGCATATTACCATATTATTTTGAGGTTAGGTCGAAAAAATTCAATAAGCAAAAATTTTGACTGATTATATTATCTAAAATAAATTTTGATATTTAATTTGTTGAACCCTTCTTTGTTAAATAAATGGAAGTTTGAATTGAAGTTTTAAAGTCTTCCTTGTTATAATATATTTGCCGTTGCCGATAATTCGCCCTCCTTCGGACAGCTTCAATTAAACTTCCATTTATAACGGAAATATACTACAGTTTTATAAGACGACATTTTCTTAACTAACGACTGATAATTTTAAATTTTATATATTTATCAATTTTGTAATTTTAAAATTTTATAAGTAAGTACATGTGTAATTTTTTTTATCTTTGTGAATTGAAAAATAATTTTGTGCTTTTTTCTATTATGTGCTCTACATATATATGTGTTATAAGTCTGGGTATTTGTTTACTTTCCCCCATCTCCGCTTTTACATTATCTTTGGGGTTTCTTCTACTGCAACTATTTGTAGTTTCCTCAACCTGCAACCACACAGAAATCACTACAAAACAACAAAAGAAAAACAAACAACACTATAACTGCATGCTAATATACATACATATACTTGAAAACAAAACCAAATCCATTCAATTTCAGACCCACTTGATTCAACATTTCCATTAGATATTCAACCGCCTATATTTGAAGCAACCTCATCCGAATCAACGCCACAGAATAGACAGCCTAAAGCAGTGCATGAGAGCTCTAGTAGAGTTGACAGTTATGGCAATCCGATTGAAGCTTGCAACCCATACAAACACCCGATGGCCGCAAGGTTGTAAGTGCACAAGGTCTGCAATTCGAAATTCCAAGTTATGCTTCGGGTATAACAGAACTTAAAAACCATCCGATGATTTACTGCCACCATTTGTTGGTGAGTTTAGCAATGGTTTTGATAAAACAATTTCGTTAGCTGTTAGTAGAGATGATGATGATGATGTAGGACAAAGTAATGATCACTTGTCAGGTATTCGTATTGAACCCAACAAAGACCGTGAACAGGCCAGAAAAAGCCTACAGAATGTTCAAACTTTTTTAGCTAACGATGATTTTGAGCCCCAATTGCAGGATATTAGGCGTGTTAAAAGGCAGCTTCAACACACCACAGACACTAATAACAATAACAGCATTAATAATAATAATAATAATGCTTTTGATAATATTAAAGCTGAGATTTTAAAACCACAAACTATAAACACGCTAACAAATAATTCAGAAAAAGCGAACACGACCACCAGTTTTACAAACACGTTAAGCAATAGTAAAAGACCGGACCAAGAACTCATTACAAAACCAATACCATCATCTGTTTTAGAACATAGTTTAAGTGTTTTGGAAAGTAATGCAAAGAAAAATGTTAATACTCTTCTTAGTTTTAACTCAAGCCAAATTATTTCACCACACTCATCCTCATTTCATATTCACCACACCACCCAAATAATAATAATAATACCTTTCAATCAAATTCTTCTAAAACTAAGCTTTCAGCACACTTTATACCTTTAAGTAATGGTAACTTTAATTATCCCAATTTGCCCACTGACGCCTCCATTATCGAACGTTTGGTTTCTAAATATAAAATCCCCTTCCACCTTAGATCCCATTGTTGTTGCACTACCGGAAAGTTCAAGTACAAATTCTGAGCCGGCTGCTTCGGCCAAACAAACAACCAGCATTGATGTGGAAAGTGTATCTTTAGTTGAGCTGGGTGGACAGCAGGCAGCTGAAAGCCATGGCGCCTTAACATCCAAACCATTTAACGGTTTGCCGGATTATATTTTGGAATTAAATGACCCTGATATTGGTGGTCCTGTTGACTATGAGCCTGCTACAGATAAACAAGGTTTAAATGTTATAGCCTGGGATTTATTACCGCCCTTGGCAACAGATATCGTAAGTGATACAACTTTTAGTCATAATAGCATAACTTCAGGTCACAAATTGAATGCTGAGTCCTCTCAAGCATCTAGTCAAATTACCCAAATGCCTCAATTAGGCTTAGAAGTTCAATAAGAACAACACATTTGCCAAGACAAGACAAACGGATAGGAAGTTATTATACTAGTACCACAGCAACGCCTAGAACAGTTGCTATTACTAGGACAAGATCAACTACAACAACTCCCAGAACAACAACCACTACCACCACCAGAAGAACCACAACTCCCATACTAACAACTACTGCCTGAACCGGATTCTTCAGAATTCTTTAAGCTCGAAGCAGGAGATTCGTATACTTTGCCACCCTGGTTACAGGGTATTGATGATCCCGATTTGGATGTTGCAGTGACATTTGAAATTCCGGAGGACATTAATGAATATAATCATACTATAGAAAGTGATTTATTGGCTCCATTGGAACCCTATACCGACTTAAATAACATCCATTTAACGCCGCCTAGTAATTACAAAGAAGACACTACCACCACAGCCAGACCAACAACGATAAGAACAACCACTAGTACTACCACAACCACTAGACGACCTACGGCGCCAAGATACCAACAACATTGGGTGCGAGCCAAACCTACAACGCCCCAGCCCACTACTGCAACTTTCAATAAACGATTCACTAGTCCTAACCCATCCATAACGCCATCCATCACACGTTTTGCACAACGCACAACATCGTTATCGCCAGCCACAACCACAACCACTACAGTCAAACCCAAATCGTCCATAACATTCTCTAACCGACAACTCTCTTCAAATACCGCACAAACAGATCAAATCGCAAGCAGCAGCAGCAGCTCTGAGGAGGATGATAACTCAAAATCAACATCCTCATTTTTGCATACATTTGATGATGGTAAATATAAAACACAACAAGCCAACAGAAGAACAACTTATACCACCACCACCACGACAACAACAACAACAACGACAGCTGTCCCTTTAACCAGCGAAAGCAATCCTTTTGAAGCCACTATACCAACTTGGCTCAAGGACTTCGATTATCCTGATTTAGGTCCAGGGGTACCATTTATTTATGATCCCAATGAAGATGAAAATCCAGTGGACAAAATATCTTGCCACCTTCCAATACCGAGCAAGATCTTAACCCAACTAATCCAAATTCTAACCCCACTTTTTCGAATGCACAAACGCCTGAAGGTTTTACAAATAAATTTTCTATTTCCGATCTATCCCTAACTTCTTCTTCTATCCCATCCATAACAATAACACCATTCCCATCCGCACAACGAATAAATCAAGATGATAGCACACGACCGCATCACGTGTTCGTACCGCCAATATCTAATTTGCCAGCCGAGGCCAACGATGATATTTCAAAAAGTCTTCAACAATATTTAACAAAATTTTGCAGCACCTTCGATACCTCGGCCAGCAGTAGCAGTGACCAAAAGCAAGTTCCCCTTAGTGCCGATCGTGTTTCCACCATTCAATAATATTATTACCGGTCTATCAACAGCATCCAGTAAGACTACTTTTAGCAAGAGTGAAGATGGCAAAGTCATCACCAATAATATATTCTTGAATGGTGGCACATCGTCGTCAACAAAACCAATTGGATCCAGTCAGGAGAAAAGTAAGTAGAAATTTATATGTATTTATGAATTTTCAGCAGTCTCCAAGTTAGAAGATTGTTTTATGCTATGCATAATACCGTTTGAAATCCTAATACGCGTATTGACTTTTCGTCTTCGCCATAAAAGCTTTAGGCTGCTGAGTTGGATAACCCCATTCTGTGCAGATGCTTTCCCTAGCCAGTGAAGGCCACTCTCCTAACGTTAAAGCTTAGAAATTCGCTTATATTGCTTCCAGTGTAATTCTAAAGTTGTTCTACGATGGGTGTTGTCCATTTCCTCATTGCTTCTTTATGATGACTCTCGTTTCGATACCTCAGTCATCTTGCTAAACTCATGATGGTGGCCAAAAATCGACCAAGCAAAGCTAACAAATTACAAAGCAGATCTGTTATTAAGTTTTTTCTCCCATGTTACTATGTATATGACGACGATCACAGGCAACTGCGTTACATCCAGGGATAGGGAATTCCACGAGTGGGGTGCTGCCCTTAGGTGTCACTGATCCCCGTAATATAAATTAGCCTGCTGGCAAGAGCTCACACACAATCCTGCGACAACACTTCTCCCTAAACATTTAGTTGCCAATCCAACTAACCGATCCTAAACTGCATAAGATTCCAAACTATTTAGGAATTTACTTCAGAGGTTGCCCTTATAGCACTCTTATTTGCATGAAAATATTCAGCATTGTAGGTTTCGGAAGAGTCAACTATTGGAATGAATCTGAGAGCTCCTATGATACACCATTGGGAACAGCCTCTATACCATTTATCTTTGAAGTAAAATTTCTTGTCCTTTCTCTGATAAATGCCACTTTAATTGTCTTCACTAGGTTAATAAATAGCCCCATCAACCTGCACTCTTACTCCGTTGTGTATCTTGATGATTTACTATAATTAGTACGAGGATGCCGCTCAGTAATCGCCAATGGTGTTGCATACCTTCTGACTACGAATCATGATCTAAATCATGGTCTAAGACAGACCATAAGAGAGAAGATAATGGTTGACCCTAAAGGAATTAATATGAAAGTCTACGATGCCAAGTGATGCTTTTTAACCTTTTGAATCAGCATGTACTTGATCCGTTTTGCCATCACAAAACCAGCTTCCCTATAAGAGCGCAGCTCACATTGCGGGGTGCAACGTATTATTGGTAGCGTTGGAGTGGGTAGAAAGCTTGAGTTACTGCTTTCCATGAACGCGGAAGAGCCATAAAAATCAGAGCATTTTCAAAATAATGAATAAATCCAAATTTGTTTGGGATCGAAAGAGCCTTCCTGGCATATTTCAATATATTTCATGATTTTGTTTATGGAAGTGGTAACTCCCGGTAACCAACTACAAACTGCAGGTGTTAGAAATCGAACACTCAGTCATCCTATTTAACATTTTTCTAAAATTACAATTCTTAATATTGATCCATGCTAAGTTCAATGAACTCTTTGTTATATACATTTCATTTCAGATTCTTTTACCACACAATCTTCTGCCGGTTCATCTTTAACCACTTCCGCTGCTGCCTCCGCTTTCGTTACATCTTCAGGACCAGCGTCCACGTTTGGCTCCAACTCGGCCAATGGGGGTTCCAAATATACTGGACGTTTCGGTGGACCTCCTGGGGTATTGGCACCTCGTTAATGGTTTTACCATCGGCTCCAGCACAGCTGTCACAAAGACTGCCAGCAAGCCAGCAGCTGTTACCACTTTCAGTGTAACATCTTTGCCATTGGCTCCAGCAGATAATAGAGATAAATTTACCGGCAGCTTTGGTGGACCACCTGGTGTCTTAAAGCCTTATGATAATGTCAAAAATCGTTAAATTAAAACAAAAATTATAACATGATTTTGAGCTTATTATTAGTTTTAGTTAAATTATTTATGACAACATTTAAACGAATATTTGCCAATTAGTCTCTTTTAATCTTAAATTTTTTTATCTTTTATAAACAAAAGATATGCTAACGTTTAAACAACAAATTCATTGAAACGATTAAAAATTAATGTAAAAAATACTCAACGAAATGACGCATTAATTTTTGATAAGCACAGAAATATTTTGAGAAAAATAGAAAAAAATCGCTTTATCTGTACTACAAAATTTAATCTCTGAAGAAAACTAAAAATAATGTAAACCATTTACCATTTTATATGATAAATAAATTTACTTACACATATTATTAAATATCATTAAAATATTAATTTTAATATTTCATTTCTATCGGTTGTTTGATTATCCTTGTTATGCACTGTACGCATACAATAAAGTACAGTCGAAAGGTTTTCACTTTATCGAGACCACATCAATCGTCGAATGTAATTGCCGTTTACATCGTAATGTATATCATGGTGATATTAGAGATCCAGCCTGTATGCATGACATATCTCAATAGGTCATTAAGTCTAGATCTAATTAGCTCACTAAATGCGGAAATTATATAGTTGCACTGTGAAATGTGTTTCTCTTGACATTCAAGACCGGGTTTTCACAGAGGAGGTGGTGAAGCGCCTCCTCTTCCCGTCATTGCCACTGAGACCATATTCATTGAAAGGGAATTCAAAGTGACTTGCAAGCCTATCTATCGTCCAATTATTTCTGTCAACATCTTTGTTATATCTCTTCTATTAGAGTTTGTAAAAAATTGGGTCACATTAGCTTGTTACTTTAAATGCGTAATTTCGCTACTTATTTCCAGCCTTACAAGCGAAAAGTGCGAAGATACTACCTTCACAATTCCTAGAAGAACTCTGACTGATTCCGTATTGGTGTGTTCATTGCTGTAGTGCTCTCTATGCGTATGGACTCAAACTAAAGATGTAATATCAAACAGAAAACCCAGTTTGGACAGTTCATGTTTGTTTACGCTGCCAAGACAGCGCAGATGCAGTCGAGTATAAGTTATCATCATCCTAAAATCCAAGTTTGTCACACATTGAACAGAATTGTTCATTTTCTAATACTGCGTGCATATCCTGGTATCATATACATTTACTAGGTTATCCCAAAACACTTTTTCCTAAAGGATGTTATGATTCTAAGCGGGCCTTTCAAACTCGCTTGAAAAGCAATACAATCTTATGTTTAGTTTGCTTATTCAATCTTAATCTTGAACATCCAAATGGATTAAGTGTCGCCACGTTGTAGGCTAAGATGACTTATATAAAGGTTATTAGATAGAGAATTTAATATATTGTAAAGTACTTCTCTTCTGAAAACTGCTTCTTAGTACGGCTCTAATACTTCCTCGGAAAGTGAGTTGGCATCTTAAGCAGCTTAAGATTTTGGTTTACCAGTTCCGGGATGTATGTATAGTTACATTAGAATCTCGTTTCACAAAAAAAATACACCTTCAATTTATTCCGAAGTGTTACTCCTCTAATTGCGCCCAAAGTTTTATCAGCATTAAGGTGTGCCAGGATGACTCCTAGAGGTTATGTTTGACTGATAACGATTGAGGAGCCTATTTCAGTTGCAAAGTAATGGCTGTAATTGTGATTGGCATAACAACGTGTTCGGAAATATAAATAATTTTCAATACAGATCTGCTTCAAGATGTATGCGGTACGGTAATTATAGACAGCTGGTTAGAGGCTTGATGTTTTCTTAATCGATTTGGAGTTATCACCATGAGCTTCTTGGATTATTACACTGGATTAGATAGCCCGACGGGCACAGGAAAGGGGCTACTGGATCTACCAACTGTTTCATCTCGAAAAACTTTGAGCCTCGTCTGGATCTGGGAAGAATGAGTATATTACTAAACCTTCCCAGATCGCACTTGAGGAAGAGGAATTTGCTTTCCACCTCCTTATGTTAAGTCCTGGAGGACCTCTCTGTTCGATTTCTGCACAAAAGGACCCTCAACAATTTATCTTATTTGCGAGTAGCAGTATGTGGCTAGAACCAGCCTAATATGCATAGGAATCTCGTTGCCGTTTTAGCTCAACCCACACGTCTTGACTTTTCTATCTATTCCCCTTTTCTCTTTTACCTTCCCATTTCTTTTCTACTCTTCACCTTTCTGTCTTTCAGGCTACTACAAAGAGGTCAAAGTAAATCGAGCCGGGTAGCAGGATACATTTCTTTCTCGATATTCAGCCGCCAATCAGCTGAGCACTACTGCGACGGCGCAGCTTCATACGCATTTATACCCAAACCACATTTTCTGTAGGCGAGTGGCTGAGCAAAACAAGAGCTTTAGACATGATGTCACCACGCACTTCTGGAAACAGCCCAGATAAGCTGTAATCGCTATCCCATTTCTTATCTGGATTGATCGTCGAGTCAGCAACGTTAAGTCAGAATAGTGGAGATGTTTCATCATTCTACAAAGAAGTGCTACACAAATTTTTTTTGGCCTTAACATTGTTATCAAGACTTGTGGTAACTGTCTTTGAATTCACCATGGGTATTACACAGTTGCTGCTATAGTTTTCAAATATCGTGGTTAATGAGTACTTGCATAAATTATTACTTTATTAAAATTACCTTCTATGCCTAAAGAAGGCTTCTGTTTTATTTTATAGCCGTAAACTAAATTTTATTTACAAAGTTTAAATGGCATTGTCTAGTAGCAAAGAAAACTTGAATGGCTACCAACGATTGCAAAGGAGATGTCACCGCACTAAAATTTTATTTTTGGTTGTTGAAAATTCATTTTAAAGTTGATCATTATGGTTAATTTCGGTTGACATGCAACGTTGGCAAATGTGTCTTCTTTGTGCAAAAATAAAATATGTACACTGAGAGCTAAATAGTTATTAAAATTTTGCATTGAAATTAGTTGTGACATAGACAGCTGCTTGAAGATCGGATGTTTTTTTTTTTGTCAAGGATAGTATTAAAATTAGTTATGACATACAAAAACTAAATTGTTATGGCCAGTTCGAAGGGTCACAAACAAATATGCTTTCATATCAATATCAGCAAAATCAGATTATCCCATTATGGCGGTACAGACATAAATCAAATTGAAATCTGGTCTAAAGCTGTGCAGGCAGAATTCTGAAAATATGTCAGGGACTGTAAAGCATACCTCAGCTGTTAAGAGTAGCTTTAGCAAAACACGTGGTGTAAGATTATTCCAATCGACCTTCTCCACTGAAATTGCACTTTAGGTCAATTTACGAGGTGTAGAGTTTAGAAGAATCTCGACTGGCACGGCAACTGAGGAGGGAAAGCTTTCGCACCTTTTCTAACTATCCGAGCTCTACCTGAGGGTTAAATCGGTACCATGGAGGTTGGTGGCTCCAGAGTATTACCTACGCAAAATATCTGCCAACCGTGAGGCTCTGAGGAGCCTGGTGGCTGTGGTGTAGTGATTTTGTAGTCCTTGAAGCACAAAGAAATACTGCAAATATGTGCTTTCAGTGTTGCAAATGAGCTTCACGTACTGTTGACTACCAACATACTGTTCTGCGAGGCTACCGTAGGGCTGAGAGCGGCTAGTTTAAGGCTTTTTATTGGTCAACTTTGAGATACTGACTGGGGAAATTGCCCCTGTAGAACGCTTGGAGTGCAGATCAGGAGCTACCCTAAACTCCTTAGCAGCGGGTCTATTTACGATCCGTGAGAGTTATGAGCAGCAAATTGCAATCCAGCGTTGGCAAGTACGTCAAGCATGGTTAAACACATCCCGTAGATTTGGTTTACCGTCAGATAAGGCCCTAGTGCCAGATGCTGACGTAAATGACAACGCTACGCTCATTGCCTAATCTAAATCTAATTTTCCTTGTCCACAAATTTCCAAGTTCAACTTGAATTCATTTGCAAAGATCTCAAGTTCATCAGATAGATTTCGATTACTTTTATTTAAAGATAAGATTGATGAGCAGTAGCCAGTATTTACCAGAAATTTTCTAATCTGGCTTATTATTGAGGAGTGTCACACGAGCTTAGAGCTTCTAGAAGTGGATAGTTCTCTTCATATAGTTCAAGTGAAGAATTACATCGAACTAGTTCGTTCATAAGTCACACAATTTTAATTTAAATTATTATAAATTGCAATTCAATTTTTTCAGCCCATCCAATAACCATTGAATTCCGACTATTTGAAAGGTGCTAAAAGCAACAACTATAAGTAGTCATGTTAAGGTATAGCCGCTACGAAGAATATGAGCGTTTAATATAAATTAGCGCCTACAAACACGCATTTGCATGATATAACTTGCACTGCGTCCAGTTATTTAAAACTTAACGATGTATCACAAGTAAATTAACAATTTAATATTTTGTCATTTAAATCAGAAAAAGAGTTCTGGTTTTAATAAATAGAAAAATTCTAATAAAAGAATTTTAAAGCGAGAAAACATTAAATACGTACAATTTTAAATTAATATTTTCCCAGTGTAGGCAAATATACGAAAGTAATATTCTGCAATATAAATGTCTAGAAAAACTTAGCAAAGTTACAAACAGAATAATAATAAATATTTATAAACTTGTTGCCATTTTGATAATAATCGCTTAAATACAGGCTAAAGTTGTAAACAATTTTGCATGTAACAAATCAATGTCAATAAAATATTTAATTAAATTTGCAGAAAATTTATCAGATGGCATCATACTAGAGCTTGCCATACAACAAATACCCTGCCAGTATTCAAAAACAATATATATAGAATGTTATTAAAAATAATTTCAATTGAACAAATGTGTAGAAGAATTTGAAAAGGCATTATATTGCACCAAAAGATGCTTGATCCACATGGGCATTATCGAACAGATTAGAACCAGAACAGACCTTTCAGGATGTGACCATCATCGGACTGCACTAATTTTGACAATATTTTGGTTACGGCTGTTGAGAACAGAGAAACATCAATCAGACGACTTGCGAATTTTTTTGAAACACTTTCACAGTGCATCAGTTCATGCATGCTGAATGCCAGTTTCGTGTGACTTACTCGATCTCTCAACAACGGTGAGATGATTTTGATTTGAAAATCATTCATGGCCAGCAAAGTCGCCCGATTGTGGAGGGCTACTTATAGCCGCATGGCAATCCATTCCAAAAACGCGTACAGCTATTACCAGAAATATTACACAAAGTTATGGAAAATGCAATATAACGCCCACAAATGTTTATCAACAGTGGCAGCAGAAAGTTGGATGATATTATACTTCCATATTCATATAATAATAAATTATATTTTCTAATTAACATAAAATTTTGTATAGATATAAATTAAGATTTCCATTATATAAAATTATTGTTTCTAACGAGGGCGGATCAATAAGTTCATGACTTTTTTAATGAAATACATATCTTTTTTTTTTGCAAAATGGGAATTTATTTTTCAACATAACCACCTTTTAACTCAATACACTTTGTTCAACGTTTCTGCAGTTTGTTATCCCTTCCAAAAATGGGATATTCGAGATCCTTAAAAATAGGCATTTGTTTGGATAACAGTTTAATCATTGGAGCTAAATCTCTTTCCACCAAGCTACTTCTAGATTTGGAAGTAGCATGTACTTGCTGAGGGCTGAGGGCCAATTCATAGACCACTTCATAGAGTTTTGCCATTGAGACTGCACACGTTTGAGACGTGTACCCATCTATTATCTTGATAAGAAAAATTTTTCCTTGACGATATGGGATCATTTTCTTTTTAAACCTCATTAATGCAGTCTAATAAATTGCCATTTTATTCGCCGTTTATTGTTTTGCCTTTTAAAGCTAATCGATTTGGATGTTCGCGTGCATCCCAAAAAGAAAACTATTGACACCAACTTGTTAACCGACAGAATTACCTTAGCCTTCTTGGGACAA
The DNA here is from genome assembly GCA_005406025.1 of Eumeta japonica. NCBI lineage: Eukaryota > Metazoa > Arthropoda > Insecta > Lepidoptera > Psychidae > Eumeta > Eumeta japonica. The sequence goes on from BGZK01003162.1 coordinate 21,508, forward strand.
GTTCTTTCAAAGTACAGTAATCCAAACTACAACAATGGATCCAATGCTTCATCTACAGCTACAAAACGCCCCAAAAGCTCATTCTGATTACGGTTAAAAATTCCAAACAATCGTTTGAGGTTGCCACACGTTTACGTTTATGGCTAATTGAGAGCAAGCGCGATACTCAACTTGCAGATAACTTTCTGAAGCCCAGCTGATCGATGATGATTTGAAATCGAAACCACACTGCTGTAGTGTTACGGTTTTACCTTTAAAACGTTTTGCGAGTTCCGTTGCCAGTGAAGTAAAAACACAATTTTACTAGTTACATCCACTTCATAATTTTATTTACTCTAAACACTGTTCTTAAAATAAAACCCTTTTATAATTATTTTCGCACTTGATATAATATCGGTGTGAACACGCTAAAGTTTAAAACAACACTGAATGCGAACTGAACACTACCACTATTTATACATGGATCCGTGTTGCCAGATGCGTCTATGGCCTTCAGATAACAGCTTCGAAAGCATAAGGGACAATCCTATGCCAGTTAAATTTGAACAGCTAGTGCACATATGTTGACTTCCCTCAGTTGTCGCCCTTGTTTCATGTCATAATTATCTACTTATCTAGCATAGTTTTAGGGGAACTTTAAAGTTAAATTCAAAACAACATTGACTGTGAACTCAACACTTTAATAACATTATTTTGTACTAGGCTCAGTGTTGCCAGATGTGTCTATAGCCTTCCAGATTACAGCTTAGATGACGTAATGGGCAATATCACTCAAATTTGACCAGCTACTGTACTTATGTTAACTCCCGTCAGATGTCGCCATTGTTTCATGCCATTGTTGTCTACTTGTCTAGCATACTTTTAGGCGAAACTTTGAATGACAGATTTATTTGATTGCTGGAGTACAATAACATGATTGCTACAATTCGTAACAATATGAAATGCCCAGGCATCAGAGATCCCACGAACAATTTCGTATGTACGACCTCAACTGGCCGTCCAAAACTTTCAGAGTCATTTGAAAATTAGTATTTTCTTTTTTTTTTCTTTGAAATAGAAAATGAAGAGTCCCCATATTATTCATCGAGTTTTCCTGGGTTTTGATTGACGGGATTTTCAGCACAACATAATATTGAATGAGCGCTCGAAATTCACTTTTACCAGTTCTATAAAATTCATGAGACAACAAGTTTTGAACCACTGTCACATGCAAATTAAATGACGACACGCGCTCAAAAGTAATCCACTAAAGGTGGTACTTACTGGCAACATTGTTGCATTTCACATAACTACGAGGGAAGTTCGAAAAGTTATTGACCCGCCCTAGCAGTATTTTGCTAAAGACTATTCAAAATTAAATTTAAATAATAAATTTTGCGCCACCTGGTATAACTACGAGGGAAGTTCGAAAAGTTATTGATCCACCCTCGCAGTATTTTGCTGAAAGGTTATTCAAAATTAAATGTGCATGATTAATTTTGCTCCACCTGGTATAACTACGAGGAAGTTCGAAGTTATTGATCCACCATCGCAGTATACCGCTAAAGGCTATTCAAAATTAAATTTGACTAATAAATTTTGCGCCACCTGGTATAATTACGAGGAAGTTCGAGGATCCACCAGCAGTATTTCGCTAAAGGTTATTCAAAATTAAATGATCCACCCTGCAGTATACCGCTAAAGGCTATTCAAAATTAAATTTGAATAATATATTTAGCGCCACCTGGTATAACTATGTAGATCTAAAGTTAACTTTTAACTTAAAATGTGCTATAAATTTATTTGCCATTACTTCACATACAACTTTAATGGTATTATTTATAAAAAAAAAATTTCTAATTAATTAAGCTGTTAGTTATTATATAAATTTTGAATAGAAGTTTGCCTAATAAGAAGTTAATAAAAAGGAACATTTTTTTAAATAATATCAAAGTCTTTAAATTAAAACATTTTCGTTACAAAAAAATTTAATAACAAATCGCTGTTGTGCATGTAAAAATTACATTGTAAAATGCTAAAAGTTGTTATTAATTTATTTAATTATTGTTTTATGTTTCGAAATTACTTGATGACATATTTTGAATTTGTTTTCATTATTAACTTACCTATGTATGTAGGTATGTGTGTAAGTATTTTTATTTCACAACAAATAATCAACATGACAAATAAACACAAAATATGTATGCAAATTTTCATATAGCATGTTGTGGAGAAATTTATTTAGTTATTTTTCTTTTCCAATCGTTTTATAAGAGTCTGAACATGCTTGATAATAATTATGGAAGTCAAGCTTAACATCGACAGGTTAAAAGGGAAGCCAGGGTGTGAATGGCAATAAGGAATTGAACATTTAGAACATTTAGAACTTTAAGCTAATCCTCAACACATTCGGATAGTCTCATCGCACTGTAGTTGCTAGAAAACTGCAGAGCAGGTTTCTCTAATCATACCTTCCAAGGAAACGAAGCACACAATGCCATGTTCCAGTCGGAGCAAATACATCAAGATCTCTCAGAGTAAAATTAACTCTTGATGAAGTGTAGCACTTATACGTTCTGATTTCGTAGTAGAAAAGTTTAGAAATGCATCAGTTATCCAGTAGCAACAACCTATAGGAAAGAAGACCTATGTATCATTTTAAATGATAACTTTCCGGGTTGTCTCTAAGGTTCCACATCATTACTACAGGTTGACTTTGCCCGTTCTCACGATTTCGTAGTCCCTTTGCGGAACTGGTTTAATATGTGCTTTCATAGTTGCAAATAAGTCGCAGGTGTTGTTAAATTCCACAAAATTGCTTTTAATGTTTCCGGAAAAGCAAATAAGGCTGATTAAAGGCCCTAGTGTTTGATTCTAGATTTCTACTACTCTATTCTGTATCATCGCACTGCAGAGGGAACTGGGTCCCAACCACTTAGCAAAATGTCTCGGTATTGATATGAAATAAAATTGGCAACTAAGCAACAATAAGCATGCTTGGGCATGATCCATTATATCGGTGAATTTGTTACACCGTCAGCCATGGCAGGTAGTGACGTAAATCAAATTCCTATCGGATCAGCCACAACGAACGATTCAATCACAAGAATTACATGCTGAGAACTTTAGGAGAGTAGATCCCCATGGGTGGTCTAGTATGCAGCTTATCTTAAGCATGCTTGGGTAGAGCACTATAGCTTCTACAATGTGTGCCAATAGTATTATTTATGGGATAGGTTAACACACCTCCCAGAGAACAGTTGTATCCTCGCTGTAGAATATTCAATTATAAAATTTTTACAGTTCTGAGGTCCAAAGGGATTGGCACTGGAATCCACTTAAAAACTATAATTTAATAGCTCTGGATGTTGATTAATTTGCAACACTAGCTGCCTTTGACCTTTACCTCATGGTGGATCAAATATAATTAGAATATGCACCACTACTACTCACAATTTAGACTCCCTCCGCCCAGCTAACAATTTCGCCTATATGTATCTTTCTTGGCACATGTTTCTAAAGAGCTAAAGTATCTAATCCCTTCTACAGTTCCATGATCCAGAAAGCCAGTAAGTAAATCCATGCTGATAGCCAGCAATCGACTAGAAAACATCAGCCTCTGAATCACTTCCACTCCAGATGCAGATATACCAATAGCTCCGGCAAATGTGCTTAAAACAAAGAACACAATGTCCCATGCCCAATATTTAAAAATTTCTAATTGTCAAAATATTTATTAGTAATCGATAATCCTTAATCATTAGGAGGACATATTCTAATAAGTCACCATGTGGAATTAATTGTCACAAAGCCAATTTCCAGTGAGGGATCTTCGACTTGACTCGAAACATTTCCTCTGTAGATTGCATTAGCAAGATATTGCAGATCTTCCTGCACCATTTTATATCGAAAGTAGAATACCAAAGCTTGACTTGCTTCATATCTCAAACTTACACCGATGGATTAAACACTGGGTACACAGTGAAACTTGCGAACGAATCTAACAAAAGGGGACTTGTATTCTTTGGCAGAAAATACAAAATTCCATTTTTCGTTACCACTACTCTCATCCTTTTCGATAAGAGAAAATAACATCATTGAAAAACATTGGAGTTATCCATTTGATGTATCAAATACGAAATTTTGCATGTAGAGAATACGAAATACGAGAGAGAGAGAGACAGATACGTGCAGCAAGCTAATTATAATATTCGATAGAGAAATAAATTTATCAAATTCACCACTAACAATTTTTCATTAAAAATAGTTATACAGTTTAAATATTACAGCAAAATTATTCAATGTTTCGACTATAGTATTAAACAATGGTTTTAATTAGACTACAATATTTCCGGTGACCTATTCAGTGCCCGCATTCCAAAATTAAAATTTTTTATAAATTTAGTTTCATATCAAATGCGGTAATTAGATCGTTGATCTTAAGCTTTAAGAAGAGAAATCCATTCAAATATTGGCAATGATGTGGTACTAATAATATCAGTTCTGCAGCCCCAACACCGAGATCCTGTAGACCTGTGAGGTCAAACCAAGGAGCTTATATGTATGTTATATGACACCTTACCTAGCCTGGTAATGAATTTTGTAGCTTAATTAAGAACAAATTTCTATAATGACTAATTGCTTAATTAAGCTGCATGCCTAGCTAAACTTCCAAGACATTCTCTTCCTTATATATATGATATGTTAGCTGTGATATACCTAAATATTTTAATATAAACAGAAAATCCTTACAAAATTAAAGTTTTATTGCGTGTACTTAACTTTAATTTGCATTATGTTGAATTTTGATGCAATAACAAACATAAAATCCAACACTCCCCATAAAATCGACAACAAACTTTAGTTAGAAAAAGTTAATAATTGCCGTTAGTTTAACAGCTGACATTTAACATCCGTTTGAAAAGTGGCAGCGCACAGTGGACCATAAAATCCAAAACTAGATTAGTTTTGGATTTTATCTCCACTATCATAAAATCAAAACTAAAAATATCTAAAACAAACTTTGGTTAGAAAAAGTTAATATTTGCCATTATGTTAACAGCTGACATTTAACATCCGTTTGAAAAATGGCGGTGCACAGTGAACCAATCATAAGTTTTAATTTGATTAGAGTTTCGATATGCAACTTGTCGCTTTTTAGAAGAAACAAAAGAAATATTGAAGTTATTAAAAAATGCTTAATATAAATTAAACAGCCTGTTTGAAATTATAAATTTGACTCTAAAAGGTTGTGATGCTGCAATTGTGACAGCTGTAATAGAAAACAAAGAGCAACATTCATGCTCACATCTGCTTTAATTTCTTAACATTGACTTGTTTTTAACTTCTAACCAAAAAATTAAGGCTACATATATTCATTTTGTCACTCCGTATGTAACGCAGGGCAATATTATTTTAAGACCCCATAAAATATATAAATTCTTGATCAGTGATAAAAACTAAGACGTTTGTCCATCTGTTCGACGGCCTGTGTAAAACATGACACAGTCCAAGGGAAAAGAGCTACCCTTGTAATTTGGCACATATACCATCTTAAAGAATTTGTAAAACGGAAAAATTCCAACTAGAGGGTTCAGGGGAAGGAAAACCCTATAAAAAGAGCTAAAACAACCTCTGAAAACCAAATATTTTTATGTAATTTTGTGGAGCAAATGAAACATTTCTATAACCAAAAGGTCTTGTGTCTAGAATTCAAGAAGCCAAATTTTAAAAAATAAATTGACATGGGTTCAAGATATTTTCAAAAAAGCGAAAAAAAAATAGTAACATTACACACTTTTTAGACATTTCGGTCCATATATAGCCGAGATATAACACCTATACGCTATCTACACCTTTTGAGTGAAAAGATAGATGTGGTTATAAACTAGTCAGCTGGAGTGGAAGTCTAAACAATGGATACCAAAGATTTGGCCCGATCAGATTTAACATACAAATTTGCTATTCCATCTGATTTGCCAAATTTTTTATTAAAATACTTTATTTACTGAAATCTGAAAAAATTTTGTTTTTATTTGTGTTTGTAAGTATGTACCCTCTAATCAACATTTACCACAAAGTTTTAAAACAGGTTGAAAACAAAAATTTTTTTCGTTTTATTTTTCTGGAGAAGGTAAAACGCTTTGTTTTTCATTTGTATCAATAAGAGATCACCAAAGCGTATGAAACGACGCACATTACGTTTTCTAATATTCCACTAACCACCTGCCGCTTTCTGCACTATTGAAAAATTGCGCCAAGTAAAACCGCACCAAAAATATAAAGAAACGATAGCCATTACTTTTTAATATTACTCCTCCACTCAGCCCTCTGCAAAACCAGCACCTTTCCAGTAATTAATAAAAATAATGTCAAATGAAATTTAATTACCCAAAACATAAGTAACGATACCCACTACGATTTTCCAAAATTACCTCTCTCCACTCTACCCTAAACCAGCTGCCTGCCCATGAACATGTAAGGTAATACCAACAGCAATAAAACTGGAGCACCCGAAACCATAGAAACGATAGCCTTTACGTTTTTTCAATACTATTCCCCTCTACTCTGTCCCAGGTCAGCTCTTTTTCAATCAATTAATAAAATAATATCAGAAATGAAATCGGGTTGTTTACTCCTTATTTCCACAATTAATAAAAAAATGTTAGAAATGAAATCAAGTACCCAAAACATAAAAGCAATACCCACTGCGATTTTATAATATTACTTCCCTCTACACTTTGCGCTAATATAATTGGAAAAATAATGCCAGAAATGAACTGGGCACAACCAAAACATAGAAACGATACCCAGTAAGATTTCGTAATATTACTCCCCTCACCTCTCTCCTCAAGTCAACAAACCCTTCCATCAACTAATAAAATAATGTCGGAAATTAAATCAGATTACCCAAACTATTAGAAACGATATCCACTGCGTTTTTTTCTTTTTTAATATTACTCCTTCTTTCAGAAAAATGTTTATGAAACTTCGTTTCGGATCACCCTATTTTCTGTTATATACCTCACAATAAAAGATTTTCAAACGCCATAATTTAAAATAGTCCACTGTGCAGTGTCTACTTTAATACAAACTTTGTTAATTTTTCATTAGTTTTTAAAAGTAAAAAGAAAAATACACAAGTAACTGAAATTATTTGTATGTTTCTTCTTAACCACATAAACAACTACCAGAAACTTAAAACCATCAAACTCCTTTCACTTGTTTACAAGTTCTTTAACAATATGATGATTGAATTATAAATAAAACCACCCATTAATTTGCTTACACTCTCTAACTCTTTCCTTCCACATTTTCTTATGGCAGCAATTCTACTCTGATTAACGTGACCAACAATTTATTGCAAAAGCTTTTCGTATGAAACAATAAGCTGTCGAATGATCTGTATTTTAAGACAAAACATAAAATATTTTTAAAATGTTATAAAAACTCGTTTCCAAAATAAAGTGGAAATTAAAGACAAAATTTTAACTTAATTAACATTGATTTAACTCATATAATAGGTAATTGATTATTGACTTAAGTATGTAATGACTAAAAATTAATTAATAAAATGTAGACTGGATTAGGTATATGTCGTATAACATAAGCTATAATACCCCTTCTATCAACCGAGCCTATTTAACCTAATAAAATGTAATAAAAACCAGCTTAGGTATTAAAAATTAGACTACGCGAGGTAACAGAAATATATTTAAATACTTCGTCCACTACATAACCGAAATAACTTAAATATTGAACATATTCGATAGCACTTGTCGAATATAAAATACACACGTTATTCTGGTAACCGTCATTTTGACGAAGGCGTAGTTACACGGCAACACGACCACCGTGTTGTAGCTGCGTCAAACTAGATCTAATTAATTTTTTAAATTTTTGGCGACAAAACAGCTTATTGATTTTAATTTATTACAAAATTTTAAATTAATTATTATTTTAAAGAAATTTTTGTAATGTATTTAGAATTTTAAATATTCAAGATTTTAAACAATTTGCTATTAGAAAAGAACAGAGTAGTGACTAGTGCTGAGCTGAGCTCGAAATATACTGATGATTCTTACTTTTTTAATTATTTAAATAAAATTGTGCATTTATGATTGCAAAATTATGCAATTGCAAAGATTTTCTATCGATTCTGAATGCCCGCTCTTGCTTCAGTTTGCTCTATTTGTTGCTGAAGTCATAAGACCCTCTATTTCTCTCTGATTCTCTCTTGTTCTCAACAATCAAGTGTTGCATATAAAAATGCTACATTTTGTTATTGCATACAAGAGTAACAATTGCATTGATATGTATTTTGTTAGTGCAGAGTAAATAAATGCTCAAACGTTCAAATGCATTTGCCCAAGATTGTGAATAGAGCTAATTGAGTATCGTGATGGCAAAAAAAAACATTTTTTCTGAAACATCACATTATTCTTAAGGGAATTTTATTACTTCTAATTTCATTTGAAACTTTCATTCGCGCCTACACTGAATGAAATTCAAGCCAATTTGTTTCAGTTTAACATAGACGAATGACAAAACAAAAAATTTTCAGAGTACATGAAAGTCTCTACTGAACTTCACTCCTCTCACTTCTGTTACCTACAAACACAGAATTTCATGAAAGAAAAATTGCATGTGTAAACAGCGACTACTAAATGTTTGGTCACGTTAATCTATATATTTGCATGTTCGATTTTGTTTTCTCTTGTTTTACAAAAGCCAACATTCAAATTTAACAAATAATGAAAATTCTGTACTGGAAGTAATTTAGTTGTATTTGGAAATTCCGGTCTAACGGTTGTTCATACCTTCTACGTAATTAATTATGCTGTAATTTAATTTAAAAAAATTAAAAATGCCCGCAAAAGCAAAAATTAATACATTTGAAGAGATTGAAACATCTGTTAAACTGTTGTGTGATCAGTCGAAAAATCACATGAAAGTAGAGAATATGAAAAGCTTTAATTGGTTTATAATCAAGGTAAACTAAAATTTTCAGAAAAATAATTAATGATTTACTTTTAAATTATGTCAGAGAACTAAAATATAATATTAAATGTAATATCATATAATAATAAAAACAAGTAAAATAATATAAATAATGAACAAAACATTGAAAAAATTTTTAAATCTTTGAGAGTTTAGTACATTTAAAAAAAAAAATACCTACTCAGCAAAAAGTTTTGACATATGGAAGCACTAAAAAGGTCTTG
>BGZK01003163.1:0-30698 GCA_005406025.1 Eumeta japonica
GACAACTTTGATAGAACAAAAACACTACAAGTAGTACCTGTAAGTGCTAATGACTAGTCTAATGTTAATTCTGTATACATAATTTCTTTATGGGTACTTTGGGTTTTGACTGAGACCAATTGAGACGGATTTTGTAACACTGCTGAAAATTGTATTTTATTATAACTACTACTCAAAAATGTTGACTTTGTTTTCAAAACACGCATTGAACAATAGCTGATCTATCATAGTTTTGAAATCATTTTATACGCAGTATTTGTAGGCAAAGGGAAATATGTTTACACTCATTTTGCTGTTCTTATAATGTTAATATTGCATAATGTTACATATTACATTAACTTTGAATTGTTACTGTACTGTGTAGCCGGAAGGCGTACTGATTATTTTTTTTACAGCATGCAATTTCAATATTAAGGTATACAGCTCCATATATATTTATATTTTTTTATTGTTATATACCTCTGCAGTATACAAGTTTCGGCTAGGAATGAATAAAGGGCATTACAAATGTGTTTTCACATTCATTACACATCAGTTTAAAATATATATTTAAAAGAAGATAACAATGTAACATCTTATGATAAATTATATATATATATATATATTAAAGTTGTCTGTAGTGTTCCTTTGGATTGTATAGTGAATCATGTCATAAATTACAGTATAATTAAAAATGTATTACTTGAGGATCTTGGTTAAAAATGTTGAAGCATCTTCTTGTGTTGATGCACTTAAGGTCAATATAATAAATAAGCCTATCGAAGAAAAGCTACAACATTTCATGACAATTTTATAAAGCTATATTTCTATAGTATGATAGTTTTGGAGAAAAGACCTATGCCCAGCATCGGGTCACTGCATGTTTTTTACAAGTTATAAAATTCATTAATAACAAACAACTGATTTAGTTATATTAATGTGTTATTTACAATAACAGATATATTAGTTATTAGAAACAACAATATTTATTTTATTAAATGCATAAAGGGAACTAGCCCTGACATTGGATTTGCCAGCACCAAATAATTTGCGTGTTTGAATTCACTTAATTCACTTTCATTTTCCTCTTAATGAGTAAAACAGCTAATTAATTTGAATGAACACATATATTGAAGCAATAAAATACTGATATTAGTATCGAAAATCATGAAATTAATTATTTTACAAATTATATTGTATAGGAATTCCAAGGCGGATATTCATATTACACAAATATTTGTATCTAGAGCACTTTTTTGACATCCACAAATTGTCTTTATGGTGTATATCCTCCACTGTCTTAAAACATGTACTTCTGAGTTGGCACTGATTTTGATGCATTTGTTCCGAGATTCATAGTCTTGAATTTCTGGAAGATTACTTTAATGCATGTTATTTATAAGAAATATGAACTCTCAGATCCTGCCACTTACAGATCTATCACAATAATTTCCATCTTTTTCAAAATTATAGAATTCACTGACGGGCGATGGGCGGGAACGCCAGTTGATTAATGACCACCAGTTAGCTTGTTTTACTGTGTTAATATCTTATAAAAACCTGGAAGTGCGCAGGCCAGTATGCTCGAAACGAACATGCAGTTTTCCTATTTCTTGACTAGAAAGAAATTTAGAACTCGTCTTGATCGGCTTATTTGAATATTGAAATAAAAAAAATGTTATGAACATGTAATCATTTTTTTTTCCAGAAAGGCGCTCGCGGCTCGTGGGGGGAACGCGCCAATCATGATTTGAAAAACACCCGCGGGAAATCGTTCAAGCACGAGAAAACCAAAAAGAAGCGCGGATCTTACCGCGGCGGCGTCATCGACACCGCCGTGCATTCGATTAAATTCGAGGACTAAACAGCCCCTACACTGTGCGACTGTCGTAACCTAAGCGCTTGTACCGTTTGAGAGAGTTGTAAGCGCGCGTTCAACTTAACGTTTGAGACAATGTCTATCATTGAATTCACGCGTCTTAGGAAAGACGACCGCACTCATCATATAAAAAAGGCTATGCTGTACAATTTATCGCAAAATTTATATTTGTTTACGTTGGAAAGTGCTACCTGTAGAAGTAGCACTTTGCAACCTCAATGAGTACTGATGATTCTTATGATTGTCATGCGGGTGATAACACCAGAAGTTTACACAACGCAACCGTAGTACGAATTTGTGTGACAATATGTCCAACAGAAAAAGCTCTGTTTAAACAAAAGTTGTCCGTTACAACAAAAGGCTTTGTCATATAATCTTGGTGTTGCCATTAATTAAGAGGAAGTTTTCACATGAAATAGTTTAAAATTGATATTTAGGATATGACTTAAATAATAAATGACCTATTGATAAATGGTAATTGACAAATCTGATTACTTTTGTTGTAATGGGCAACATGAAATAATATAGTGTTCTAACTTGATTCCGTATGTTATCCTCACCGACATAAACAGTATTCCAATTTGTAATATGTTTGGTCAATTTTAAATTCTAAATTTTAAACTAAAAGTAAATAATGAAATTCATATATTTCATTGGCTCATGAGAACATTTGCAAATATAGATTCAGTTATATCTTGTTATGATGAATATTCTTAATATAATTACCTCATGGTGGTAAGCTTTCGTGAACTTCTTGTGACTGAACAGAATTAATTGTAAGTATAAAAACTATGGATCTACTTCTAAAAATATTTCATTTTCAAGCGCCGGTTGAACATTGTAAACCAGCCTACTAACCGGCTCAATTAGTTACTGCAGTGCAGCTACTCATTCCGTGCGAAAGCATCGTATGGGCTGTTGTTGTGTGAGAGTCCGTCAGTATCAGTTTGCTTGTTGTTTTAATTTCGGCACTTGATATTTTTCTAATTGCTTTTGTTTTGGTATGAATAAGTGATCTGTTGCAATATTGTTACACTGTATGCACAAGTTAAAAAAATAGCTGGTAAATCATACTACAATTTGTAAAAGTGCGGTAATATTAGTTTACAATGTGTGCGGAATATGATTTTTTTCAGAATTAAGTTTTATAATATTTGTAGAAGTAGATAAAAGAAAATTGTACATATAAATGTTAAGCTAGAATATAGTAGTGGTCTTTGTTTTTCTCTTTAAGCTTTTATGTTTTACCTAAGTTTAGCTAATTTAAATAATTTTAAAATGTGGTTAGACTAGGGTAAAGTTTCGTTCCATTTTAATATTATCAATCTTGCAATTAGCCATGAATGTAAAACTGAATGGCAAAACTAGTGCTTTGTAAATGTGTTGTTATTTGATACAATCTAAATTTTGCCTTAATTCCTATCCATCCAATTCCAAAACTTATATTCACACAACCGTATAATTCTAAAATTTTCTAAACCACCAACCAACCGATTCAGAAAAAAAAGGTGATGCATTTGTTGTTTGCCTTCTTTTGTGGGATAAAAGATGACATAAAATTAATTAAGGACATCATACAAAACTGTTCATTAGCATCTGTTTAGAGTTGTAAAGATGCAACAAATCATATTTTTCTTATATAAATGAATTAATCTATCCATTGATAAGTTTATTTGTCAATTAAATTTTTATTTTTGTCATAAGTTTACATTTGCACAGCAAATTCTTGTATTTTACACCACTTTAAAATGTTTAGACATAAGAGAAGTAAAAACAGAAAGGTGGTTTTTGTTCTTATATGGTATGATTATGAGAGATTTTTCGCATTACATTTAATAAATAGCTATAAACTATCTAATTTAACTGGTAAGTTTAAGGAATAATTATGTTTACTTTTGTGTGTTATCAGGGATAAAAATTATCCTAGTAATAATAATTTCTATATTACACAAATAAGTATATTATTTTCATACATTTTTCATATTGTCATTGAAAATTCTATAATTAAAATTTGATTAGAAAGTAACAGTTACTTTTATTACGCGTTATTATAGATATGCGTACGGATACATCGCGTTAATGCCATAACGCAACGCATGGCGTTATGGCATTAGTGATGCTTCTATACCACAGTTACTTTTTGTATGTCGCCATTTATAAACAACAAAACTATTAATACTTATAAATGATTATATGATAAATACCAGTTTGTTATTCCATCATCCAACTGCAATTAGCAGGAGGGGTCATTTTATCAAAAAATGTTTCATAACCATCCTTGTGTGTGTACATAGATGGGCCTTTCATAGAAAAAAGACGTTCGAAAAACGGCTCCACATCTAACACATGTACTATAACGCGCGCTCTGTGTTCCTATTTATTTAGATTCGTCGATTGGTCGGTATGACATCACAGTGAACATCGCCTCATTGGCACTGGGCGAGAACTGGGCCGGCCATCTTTTGTTTTTGACACGTAGGACATGTCCGAACGTATCGGTATAGTACAACCGCATGAAACTCCGCCGCTGTGAAGTTGTCACAAAGGCATCGCAATGTCTGCGTAGTATATTCGAAGCGGCAGAGTTTCGTGCGTTGTATTGTACTCGCGATTCACGCATACAAAACCTTTGTATGCAAACATTTTATAGATCAGATTGGTTTCTTGGTGCCGTTTTATTTGTACTACGGGCCTGCCTGTACACATCGATGATTATAACAGAAATTGAATGAATGTTCTACATTTCTCAGACTTATCAAACAAGAAGCAACTGCGGTCCTCGAGTATAACGAATGCTTAGCGTGCTTCAGATTTGTGGAGTAGTGATAAGCGCGCATGTTTATAATAAATGTTATTGTAAACAGCCGACAAGGTAGTTTTATTTTTTTAAAACCCTTTTGTCATTCAAACGATGCAATCCAATTACTTTGTCTAAGTAATCTACAGGTATCAAAGTACCTGATTTTGTAACCTAAGGTTACAATTATATCGTTAAATAAATAACACCACTATCAACTTTCATATTTAATGGCCTCACAACTTTTATTGTGTATTGCGTACAACTACATATTATAAATTTTAGATGTAAGGGTACAACCAAACTACCCTCTAATTCTACATTTTGAAACAGTATTAATTTTTAATACTTTCATTTCTATAAGGTACTTCAGTACCTATTCCTAGTAAAAAAACGTAAGGTGGAATGAATATAAAAACCGGTCAAAGTGCGAGTAGATTTGCGCCCCGAGGGTTCCGTATAAACTTGATTATAGTGTAGGTACTCGTGAATATTTTATCCCTCAGGAGTCAACGACAAATATCGGTCTTTAGAATTATGAGACAATTTTATATCCATACTTTTGAAAATCCTTAGTGGGAAGGTTTTCTGGTACATCACGGTCGATATTCCAACTGCAAAGGCCAGTTTGTAATCACAAAAATCTTTTTATGTAACTATTAATGAAATATATTCGGATTTTTCCTTTTACTTTAATGATAATCTAACCTATAAATAAGACCATGTTTTTGTCAGATTTTGTAATTCTAAGACAACAGGAATTACTTTTCAAATTGATATCTTTGTTCTTGAGCAAAAGAAGATCTTGACGGACGGACTAAAAAGACAGACGTACATTAAAGGCTACATTTTTCCTTTTGAAGTACAGAACCGAAGAAATATTGATGTAAATATGAATATGAGAAAAAAATATAAACATGAAAAAATGTAATAGGTCCATTAAGATATTATTTTGCAATAGTGGAGCTAGATTGCGAGCTATTTATAATATCTAGTTTTTAGTTAGCTAGAATGATCGCTATTTTTTTTTTGATAATTGATCTTATACTTTTAATCTCAGGGCAAGATGAAGCTTATACTATTTACTGAAAATCGTCCAACCGATTGGATGCTGTTAACGTCATAGAGAATTAGAAAAACAAATAGGCGCTAAAAACAAACACGTGTGCAACCAGATAGTTATTCTCAAAGTACATCACAAAACATCAATTAAAAAATCTGTAAAACCATTGACCCTGCAGGGCATCCCTGAAACTTTCCGCTATATTTATCAATGTATTTTAAAGCTCCAAGACTTATACATATTGTCTATGAGTATTTGAGCTCAAAAATTTTGGAACACGGTTGACCCTTCCGGCCATCCCTGAAATTTCTTATTACTTTTGAGCTCAGTGTTAAAAATAAAGAAGCAGTAAATTATTGAGTTCATTCTCAAAATATCGTTTTTAATTCATTTTCAATATCTCCAAGCTCAAAAATATAGTTCTTACAATAAAAAAATCTGTATGTATTAAGAAAACCGCTTTTTTTTTTTACTAATAAACAAACTGGAAAGTGGACAATAGGTCGGGTTGTGTAATTAATGGAAGTCGGGTGGAAAACCTGCGTGGGACGTCTCTGACTCTAGAAGTAAATCCATTTCGTAGCGTTTTAGATGTACACACCACAACACACACACAGTCACTTCAAACAACAAAGTGCATATGGATCCATTATTATGCGGCACTCGAAAGCAAACATTGAAATAGAATTAGAAGCCATATCTCGCTTGCTATTACTACTAGGACTAGATAACGGTATCAAGTTGTAGATAAAACAAGGATTTTCAAGTGGAAGAGGCAGTACGTATCGAATCGCTTACTCAAATAATATACCCGTATATATATTACTCAATATGGAATCCAATCACTAGGTTTATTATAAAAAAAGCACTATTAAAAAAAAAGATATCTCTTGAACAAATCAACCAATTGTTTGCGGCAGTCAATGCAACTATTTAAGGAAAAAATTTGATTAGATTTTGGTCTCGATCGGTAGTTATTTAAAAAATTTTTTTTAGTAAACTTTATTTACGAGATTCTTCAAATCTATCAGGCGAAATTACTTCGATGTTTCAGAAAGTCTAAGTGAGTGGATTCTTTTCGAATGTCGTAAATTGCGTTTCGATCAGTTAATCCGTTAAAGTTACGAGGGGTTCATATACACAAATGCAACATACAGACATCACTCGGAAAATGGTCGAAATAGATTCCTAGTGTCCTCCCTAAAACGTTAAGATCTGGTGAAAACTCGATTCTTAAAAATCTAAGTGAAAACAATAACTTTCCAAATTAATGAGAATTTTTCAATATCAATTGCAGAAAGTAGTTAAAAATCTACTATATTTTTAAAACGTATGCCACATACATTACTGCTCTATTTGTCTAACATTAAATTATTAGGCATTTTCCCAAAATGTACAATGTAATTATAGGACAAATGAAAACACGTAAAAAAATTACAAAAGGAAACATCGTATTGAGACCCCAATTGGTTCGAGTTCAAATAAATTTGCACTTGCAGCGACTTCCTTTACCGATTGTATAATCGACGTATTGCATTTGGATGACATTGCACAATTTAATTATTGGCACTCTTTATATCATGATAAATGTTATGTACATGCATTTATGTAATATGTGTAGCATATTCACATTTTAGACATAACTATACAAAGCAATATGTATATAATTTCTTTTATTCATATAAAAAAAAAAATTTCTATGAAGTTGCATGATATTTTGGCATTAATTTAAAAGGAATGTGTTAAAGATCTAGAATCACATATATTTACATAATTTGAATTGCTGCATAAATAACCTCTATATCTAAAATTCTATGCAATGTATTTGTTCCATTTATGCTATGGATTGGTTGTGAAATGAAACAGCATTTATTTAAATTACTTTTATTAAAATATTCATTTATTCTTATAACATTCATAATATCACTGCAACAGAAATACAATGGAATATTATAAATATTTCTCCTAAGCGCTTCCAATAAATAAATCCAGAATCTTATTAATTCTATTTTAAAAAGGACATTCTACTGCAAATCTGTAAGCTGAATAGTGATTTAAATTAGCAAGGGCTCCATTATTCCATATTGTGATGTACTACTATGTCTTAAAAAAAAGAACACTAGACTTTCTCTGGCTTGTTGAATTTGCTGAGAGAGCAATCAGACTTACTCAAATTTAATATATTTCTAATGCATTAAAATCTTCAAGTCATATATTAAATCACATGTATGTTTTACATGCAGGGTGTTGTTGTACCGCATCGCATACATTTTGAGAAATAAAATCACTAGTAGGTCTATGTGAGACTACATTGTAAAACGGTTGGTTGATAACTTAAACTTGCAAGGACATTGCCGTAATAAAATAAATGTATGAATGCAATAAATGAAAAAGTTCAAATTGTCAATTGAATTCCCCGAAGCCCTAAAATTCCAATACGACGAACCCAATCACACTACCACCACATACTTCAATCTACTTGTACTAACAGGTCCGACACTACTTTCGACTCGTGTTGTTAGATGCTGTCGAACAATAGCGGCTCTCGATATGTTAGGGATGTTCAGCTAACCGCATTGTGTAGGGTGTTGTGTTCATTAGCTACCATTTTCGGTACACATGCAGTACTTATACTGTGAAATGTCCCATTCCCAGAAGATAATGAATGGACACGACACTAATATGAATGATAGCAGGTTTGCAATAACCTCTTAAATCTCGAAGCGAACAAGGCAATCGGCACCCAAGTCTCGTTTATATCCAATAGGCAAATACAATCACAATTCTCAGACACAAAAATATTAAAACAATTTGGCATTTTAAACTCTCTCTCTCTCTCCCTCTCGCCTTCAAATATACACAATTATTATTGCATTTCAATTAAGACATTTTATTTAGTACATAAAAATCTAATGAGTTTTGAAATTTAAGTGTACTTTTATAACGATTGTCAAAGGCCATTGTACATTATTATTATCAAAACCATTGGAATTTCATTAAATGTCAGAATAGATGCTCGGTTAGTGACATTAAGCTTGTCTAACAAAAATCTGGTGCTTGACGATATTGTTACATGAAGTGATCAATGTCTCGATTAATTCATAATCACTAAAGGCAATGGTATTTAAAATATAGAGTCGTCAGGAAATTAGAAACAACAGAAATGTTTTACCTTCTTTATAACAAATGCATTACTAGCAGGTTGAGAAACAATGAAATATACAGCTTACAAGCAGTTTATCAAGATATACAAAAATTTTCTTTATCTCATTGAAAATATTTTTAAATATTTAGTTTGACTGATAACATCATGTGTAGTTTATAATCCTTGAGGAGCATTAAATGTGATTTTTTTTAAATTCTTGTTACATTAATATATTAGAATTTTAATATCATAACCAGTGTTAAAAACTGACAAAACCAAATTAGTGTGAATATTTGTTGCTCTACTTTCGACCCATACATAGTGCATTTGTCAAAAAGAAGCAAGTACCCTCCAAACTCTAATTTTGGAATAACCTTATGGTGTATTTGAATATAATTAGGTTGTGTAAATGACAACTCATGAGATCATTAATTTTTTAGAAGCTATAGACAAAATGTAAACAAGGAATGGCACATGTGGCCTGTATCGATGGTGGGACTTCAAAAAATCACACGAATAGTTAAGCTAGTGTTAAAAATTATAAAAACGCAAAGTGAATTTGATTAAGTAGCTTTCGATGAGTGTCGATAATTTTGCCTCTTTTCAAGTTTTAACACTAGCTCAAATGGCCTTGTACGACAATTCTTATAGAGTACAATACTATTACAAAACAAAATGTAAGAATTCTTAGTCTACCCATTTTTATTATTTATTGCTGGTTATAGGCAAATAAGAGAGAACAACTTAACAAGGAAAATTAGGTGTTCAGAATTTTAGAGTAATAAATAAATTTTCAAAACTCAAAACAAGGGCAATAAATGAATATAAAGAAATAAAGTTTTGCCAGATAAAGGTTGTTTAGACTTCATCTGGTTCATCTTAAGCTCCTTTGTATGACTAGTGTCGTAGGGAAAAGTATAGCGGCATTTGTTAGTTTTTAAGCTGATCATAATATAAGTTTTACAAAGAGTTCCAAATGGCAGCCAACTTTGTTTCTCATCCTGATCGCGGCGTATTAGATATGATGCGAAAACAGATTATAAAGTTAAGTAAATACAAAAGATGAACTGGATTTAAGAAGAGGAAACTGAGAATACAAGCTAAAATTAAACATTTATAAAAAATATTATGCAATGAATGTGCAAAGTAGTTCTAAGTTCTAAACCTACACTGACTTGTTTACATTTAGTCCATACATTGTTTCAGCCCCAACTTTCAAAAATTGAAGTGTTCAATGCTTAAAGAATTATTGTTATTTTGAATTGTTCCAGAGAAAAAAATAAAAACTTTTAACTAATACATATTATACAAAATATATTAGAAAATAAGAAAATTTAGATTGGCCCAAACAACGGCTATGTAATGTCGCCATAAACAAGAAAAAGTTAGTTCTAACTTGTTACACATCAATGGCCACTATATAAACACTGCAACTCCATTTGTCGAAATGAAAATTACAGCTCATACCTAATTTCTATCCTAAAATTTGAATTATGGCTATCTTTCTTATTTCATTGGTATTATCAGGCAAGCCTAAATTTAACTGTGCTGATATTTATAAACAATTCTCAGTATGGACAAATAACATGCTTTACTAATAAAAAGAATTAAGAGAAAATATTGCAAATATGATTTCTAACATTATACACAATATTCCCTCTTATTTTTTTCATTTTTATATTTCTTATAAATGAAAAATTTTAAAGAAACACTTCTCAATCAAAACAGGATTACACAAATGTTACTCTTCTTTCAAATTTATTTCAATCCATTTATATAAAGCGATACCTTATTTAATTCAAATTTTATTCAGTAATAGATTTTCATTGCCAAAATGTCAGCATAGTCCCTCTGATACTTAAAGTTCAACAGTACATAATTATATGAATATATCAGTAAATTTTATGGATTGTGTAAAAATATAAAGAACTTGTTATAAAATAAAAATCTTTTCATACAGAAATGAAAGAACATCAATTGCAAACATGTTACAAAATTGTAACATTTAAAATAATGTACTTTTTGTACAACAATAAATACACCTGCAATGATGTACACGAGCACGACCCACCATGCCGTAAACACACGAGCGAAGTTCGGCAGTGTTATGCCATCAGCGGTTTTTAAATTGTGTGGCATTACATTGGTTTTAGAAGTGTAACAAAACGTGGGTATTAGTCGCGAAACATTCCGCTTTCTGGGCACGACAATAGCGTCAGTTATCGCAAACCCTATCGACATGTACCAAATCAAGTTAGGTCAAGTTGAAATAGCCGGTACACTTCGCTCGCGAAACTCGTATTAGTGTGTTGAATATTAATTAAAGCTTTTCATATCAGAGGTGCAATGCGAAACCCTTTTGTCTTGTTTGAACATTTACAGCACCAAGGATGAAAGTTGGGGCCTGTCCTGGGTCGTGGCTCATGCTGACTATCGCCTGATCTGATTAGAGAGGCGGAGGAACTCGAGATAGCCGGCCTGCATCTCAGGGTCCATGCCAGTGTCCCACGCGTCGTTCTCTAACTCTTCGCTGAAATGTCAAAAATTACATTGCAACTACAATATCAGAAAAACATTATACCTTAATTACGCAAATACTATTTATTATAATAAGCTCTACATAATTAAAATACTTCAGTTATAACACAATATCCTAGTTAATCTTCTATGACCAACTTTAAACTAAATGGATATTCAATATTGTACTATACCAAATTGTATCATGATTCTAAAAAGGTTTTAAAACCTCAATTACAATGTATATTAGTGAAAAGTGAAAACATTTTGTTTTACATCTATAATATTCAAATTATTTAAAGACACACTACAACATTAGTAGGTATTGATGTATTTAACCCCTGCTGTGTTTAATAACTATATTGCTTTTAGAACAAAACAAAATACATTTATTTTAAAAAGGACATTGATCCAAGGATTCTCAAAAAAAAAATTAAAATGGAGAGAAGAGCATGATGAACTAATAATTCAAATTCTTTGTAAATTATTAAATAATTTTAGGTTCCATGTATATATAAAAAAAAATGTCATGTATCTGTTAATGGATACTAATATATAAAATCAGTTAACTTGTATTAAAGTCACTACATACAAAACTTCTGTTAACAAAATTTGAAAAAAACAAAGAATAACAGCTTGCCTCCATATTGCAATATGACATAGAGCAGTGTTAGAAGCACAATACACATATTTAGCAAGCCTAGACGGCACTTATGTACATAAATGCTCGAGAAGAGTGCTCAACCAGTCCACGTAAAATTCAAATCAAATCAAATATACATTTATTTTATAGACAATGGAATTAGACGCTTGCCTTGCATGCATTAATATGCAGCATGCTGCATGTTAATGCGTGTTGCAGGCAAGCGTCTACTATGGATTTCCGCAAATTAACACCTCACACAATACAACAATGGAATTATACTTTAAATACATTTTTAATTAATTATTTTTGATATTTACATTACCACCCATTCTAAATGTTGATTCACATTGAAAAGAATAGGCAAAAAACTCAAGGTTTCCTTTTTCTACTCACGGATACAAAATATTCAATAATTAATAAAATTTGTATAAAACTTAGATATAACATGAAGCAACCTGATAGCCGAGCAATTCAATCCCATAGGTTTTTTTCACAACATATTGAGACATGGCATAATAGCCTTTGCCATATAATTTTTTTCAATGAAAAATTTAAAATTTTCTGTAGGCGAATAACACCAGGTGGGTTTAATGATTAGCCCGCCCAGTAAAACTATTCACGACTCAACTGATAATAGTGCTAAAAATCTGGGACACATTCTAAAGCATAGCTCTCTTTAATTTTTATTATGCACATTATTACAGTATCACAATGACAGATACGAATCAGTAACACTGAATCAGTAAATAAATAGTAAAATATTTGTTATGGACCACTCTATAATTATAATAAGTGCTTATCACGAATGTTAATACCAAACTAATAACAACTAATAACAAAACAAATTAAAGCTGACCAATAATAGCATGCATGCATTTCGCAACCCTACTGAACGACTAGTGGAGTAAGCTCGAATGGTGCCATGCGGTTATGCTGTGCAGCATAAACCCCACAAATAATTAGTGATTCCCCGCTAATTTCAGGTTGACTTTATCATTAAAAAAAAATACCAAACTGAATGTGCCAGTCCAAAATTGTGTAGTGCCCCGACATAACAATCCATCAAAAACAAATCATTGCTAACTACAAATTGCAACGACGACAGGGCTTCCATCACGCCACATGTGGGACATTTTAGTAGCACGTTGAAGAGGACAGCTTAATGTATGTGACAAATTACACATAAAACAATGTAAGCTTATTATTATGACGATTTAAATATGAATTTTATTACATAATTTCTTTTCTCAACCAAACTGATGATTAAACCTCTGCCAATACTTACCAAATGGCCACACACAGTTATGTATATCAATAACATATTTGGCGGATTGACTTTCAAAAACTTGTACATACAGTATGTCGTCTTCGAGTGTGTCGGTGGCCTTGTGAGGCAGGTGGGTCTGCAAAAAGGCTCGCTCCTCGGCCGTGAGCACGTGCCCATCCGCCAGGTACCCGCCCTCCGCGCCCTCCCCCTCGCCGTCCCCGCCCTCACCGCCGCCTTCGCCGTTCGTCACTGCCGGCCGTATGCAGTTGATTAAAAAGTAGCAGCAGATTAATAATCGAATAGGTTCAATATAAAAGAATTTCAATACGTTCCGAATTATTCAGGTTCTTCAATTTCCCACATTTGCACCAAACACAACAAATTTGTACAAACCATACAATTCATTATTCTCTTAAACGATATTAAATATACAAGGATCATCTAATCTGCATCACTTTACTAGGTTAGTAAGAAACCGGATATATTAATAGACAAGAAAATTTATTTTCCAATTATTAGTAAATAACAATAAAAGCACAAATGTTAAGTATTTCATTCATTTGCCATTATAATTTCTTCATTTTTTGTGCAGAATTAGGTTGTACATCTAGTATTGCTTTTTGTCACGATTAAAAAAATATATCTATATTGACCATGGCAATTTAAAAGTACTTGATCTTCTCTTTCTCTCCATTTTACATTAATTACAGAATCTTTGGATTAGTAACTTTCTAGATAGATAAAAATGATTGAAATCCCTTACAAAATTCAATAGTAAAGCCATTATTTAGAAGCTAATATATTGATTTATATACAACCCTAGTCATTGAAGCCCATATATCATATATGTGTACCTATAGAAATAAAGTTAAAATCATTCAATTTTCTTATTAACAATTTTAAATCCAGTCTGCCAATGTTACAACCTTATATACATAAAAAACCAACATTAGTTTATGTATCACTTATAAACTTCAATACCATTAATTTTATTAGGCTTAAATTTATGCACTATGTTTGACACTAGTTTTAAAAGGTTATTTGAGCATTTGCAATAAATGGCACTTACCATATTTATTCTATCATGAAAATGGATTTGCAATTCTATTTGTATGCTAAATCTTTTAGTTGAATAATAATTATTCGGCATAATTCATGTATATGCTATTAAAAACACTCTTAAGGTTTAAAACTAATTTGATAAATTACAAGATTTTTTTGTTTTGTTTGTTTAATTTTTTTTTTGATATTAAAAAAAAAATTAATTTTGTTTTGTTCACAAAAATATTCACTGTAAAGCCTACAAAGCTAAGATGATATCTATATAAAATAATCAGGTTGACTAACAAATACAATAACATCCATACAGGATAAAGCATTACATATGCACATTACATATACATAAGATATACATTGCACAATGATTGCATTGTGCAATGTATATCTTAATATCATACACTAATGGATTGGCACTTAGGTAAATATAAATTTTAACTCTTGCTTGGATGACCGATACTCGAACTGGAAAAACAGATTTGAGGGTTAGTGGTGGGGTTTGCTGAATGTTATTGCATATTTGAAGGCAAGCATCTGACTCTTCCTTATTTTAGTTTTGAAAATAACAATTTTGTTTATATCTATAAATATGTACTATAATCAACAATAATTACAGTATAAGTTATCAAAAGAAAAAAAGGGGGTTTCATTAGATCCAGATCTCGCTGATTCTGTTTCTATATATCGATCACATATATTAAAAGTTTATCCAATTTGTGTCGGGTACTCATATGATTTTCATATTACATTCACAATATCCCCGATTTCATTTTGCATATGTAAATTAAAATCATTCAATAACACCATTTAAATTATTCTAAGTAAAATCTTTTGGTTGAAAAATACAATAAATTAATTTATATACATTTATATGAATTGTTTACATAATAGGATATCTGCAATTATTATCTAAGAAAATCGTTTCAATAATATAAAGTAAATTATATTTATTACTTCTAAAAACTAGACATGTCTGAAGTTAACATTAAAAAAAAAAAATATTTGATTGATAAAGCCAGAGTTGGAAATATGATAGAAATAATAATACGAATTCTCACCAAGAAGATGTCGTCTACCAGCCGGAGGAGGTAAGGTGGGCTCGGCTAGGCCCCAGCGTGCGTCGCGCAGCGCGACTACGGCCCTAACGCACGGCATGAGAGCGCGGCGCCTCAATCGTTCGAATGCCGCCTGCATGCTCGACGGGCAGTCTGCATCCAGAGCTATGCCTGATAACTGAAGAAGCATATGTTGTACTAAAACACTATTATCGTATAATAGAAATAGATAACTGCTAAAAGTTGACATAATACTGTAAAATGTTAATAATATAAAATTGTGCCTATAACTCAAAAGGATAGGCAGACACTTTAGATTTCTGATAGATTAAATGTTAACTATAATTACTATATAATTATTTTTATGAAGTCCGTAAACTACGTCAATTTACATCTCTTTCTCACAGCTGTTTCTCAGAAACATTTGGAATGTAAACAGTAAAATTTTAATTATACCTATTCATACTTCTGGAAAAAAACATTATGTTGAGTGCAAGTTCTAACTCTTCAATCTGGATATTGCAGTGGTACTGACTACCTAAACCACGAGGTCAGTGACTCTCTTGATTTCAAATTAATATTATAAGTTCAAATTAAAGACATAGTCAATATGAATTCATGAAACTAAAAGGATTTAAATGTAAAATAAATTGACATTTCATTTTTTAACCTGTCTTCTTATTCTTATTATTATTAATCTTATTATGAAATATTCCTTTTCTTCTTCTAATACGTTTTTTTCTTTATATATTCACTAAAAATTGTTTTCATCTAATTACTACAACTTGAACAAAGAAAATTTTTATGTATACATCAAATTTTATACATTTTATATTTACTTATTTAAAACTCAAAATATTAACAGAGCCAATAAGCAAGCAGACTTAGTTTCATTGAAGACTGAAAATTAATAATGAATTTATAAATCAAGACGCGAAAGTATAATTGCAACATTTTAACTTAAATTGTTAGTATAATGAAACAATTTTCAACTTGGTTATTTTTACTAAATCAAAAGTTAGATTCTTCATTTAGACTTGTAAGACAATAATTAAATATTCCCTAAAGCAAATATTGTCAATCTCACCAAACACCCAATGCGTGATATGAAAGTAGCGTTTTATTTATATAAATAAAGAGTATAACTAACCTTAAGCAGTTGACAGACTGCTTTGATGTTTGTCTCACTATCCGTGTCCAATAAATGCAGCAACACTTTACACAAACTCTCACCCAATGATCGGATTCTACGCCCCTAAAATATATAATTAGAATCATACATACCTACATTAAACTACAAAAAACCTATTAAACATTAAAACTATGTGTTTTACAGAATTAGCCACATTTATGAATTAGTAAAGAGAAAAAAAAAAAGATTTTTCAAGCATTAAACATGACAGTACTTATAAATATGGATTCATAAAAAGCTTCATTCTACTTCATAATACAGATTGGTAAATATCGAGATACGTGGAATTCTCAAAAGCTTACTTGACTATCCTCCAGTTGTGTGTATATCTCAGCCAAAAACATGGCAAAACCTCTCATATTCTCCTCTGATGTTTCTGAACCACTGACAATTCGGCCCTCTTCGGTGGTACACCTTTCCAATAAACATGCTCGGAAACAAGATTGTTGTTCGTCGGCGACTGAATCGTACATGGAGCATAAGCGGGCACCATTGTAGCGGAAGTTTGGTTCGGCAATCGACTAAAATATAATATTTATAAATATGCACTGAAGGAAGAGTAAAATTTCTATTAAATATAGTTATCAAAATACTTTAGATAGCAAAACGTGAATGTGACAACACATATTTTCCCAGTTTTTTATAATGTGATCAAAAACATCAAACTACCTAATAACATTGATGAAACTTTTACACATACATGCACGCACCCATGATTTATTTTCATAAAACTGTTACATATTTTAATAATACGTGCATTATAGAACAGCAGCAATAATTTTTACAGCACAGCTGATAAAATCAAGTCAAACTCTTGTGAAAAATATTTGTTACATAACAGCCCAAATTCGATTTGCAAGTGTTTAATACTGATTAATGATAATCATAAATTTTGTGAAAATCCAATTGGTCTATAAGAAATATTTTGCTCAGTTTCTATATGTTTCCATAAATCAATTTCATAAATTGATTATGAAATATAATTAATGAATCCTGTCTTTAAAAAGTGTAATTGCTACAAGAAGAAAAACCTTGTACATATTTACCAGATATTTTTAGTTAAATTTAACATATACTCAAATACCTGATTGACTATAGCGTCAACTAGAGGCTTAGTGTAGTTGACATCGTGAAGACTGGAAGCAAAAGTGTCAACAAGCGGCCCACACAGTGTATCAAACTTCCCGGGGCAGAAAGTTATCTCACACATAACCCTTATCAGGTTACCTATGCTCTCCTGCAATAATAACAAGTATTTTATATATAAAAGTTAATACTTAAACTTGATTTACTGGTAAGAATAACATCAGAATATAAAATAAGAATACAAACATATATATCAAAAAGCATAAAAAACAAGTTCAAAGATTATTATATATTCATTTAGATAGTAACATTTTTAATCATCCATTTTATACATTAGATAGTAACAACAATTTATTAAAAATCCCTTTATTATTATTTCTAATATATTTCAATAATGACCCCCACATTGACAACCTTTATCTAAGAAGCAACCTTGTATACTTCATAGACAACTTCAATCTGAAGCATTTCATATAATATTTACAAATTGCATATTCAGACAATCAGTTTAGATGCAACAGGAAACAGGCGCAAAACTAAAGTGTTAAACTAATTAAGATGCCTAAATAAAATTCGCAATTTTGTAAAATATTAATAGGCTATAAAATGAGTCCCATAAGCCCTGCATTATCTTTATTTTTTTAATTTTATACAACTAACATTTTTAAATTTTTAGTATTCTGTGGTGTTCTACATCACAATGAGAATAAAATCATTACAAAATAAAAAAAATCAGATACTGATTTCAAATTTTATATATAATTGGTATACTTATGATTGACAAAAATAAATATTATGATATCCTGGAACATAAATGCTATTAATATTTTAAATAGCAGAATAAAATGTCAGCAATGAATGTCCCCAAATCGATTTAATTAAAAGTACTCATAATCTTGGAAAAAATGCATAAGATCTTCATAGAATAAAGCCATCAAATAAGTCTGAATATAAATTATCAATATAAAAAAAAATGTTCAATTTCAAAGAGAAAACTTTATTTTAAAGTAACACACAAAATTACAAAACATCAATTCAATGTGGTGTTATAATATTAATGTCACAACTCTTATGTTTCAAAATAAAATTGTACTCATGACATGCCTCAAGGCCTCAAAACAAATAAATTTTCCTAATAAGGGCACACAGAAACTGCTGCATGAAATTAGTCAAACGGCCGAGACCAAATTTACAGTACATAGCTTTTATTGATATCATCATACAACTAAATATATATTTCTCTTCAATGTATATAGAAACTTCTCAATAAATTCAGTAATTTTAAGCTTGACTCTTATACATCTAGAATAATAAGAGTGATTTTAGAATTACTATTTTTAGAGGAAATTATATAATTTCTAATTCGTTCTTGATCACCAGGCGATTGATAAGTGACAAAAAGTTATGTGTTATGTATATGTAAAAACCACACAAAAATTATTGAATGAAAAAATGTTAAAGATAACAATATTAAACATCAACATAGGCAATATTAATCTGGAACTGCTTTTAATAATACATTATACTTAATCCTATAATATATTGCAATAAAAATGTAAATACAAAATGGACCTATCAGGACATAATTTTTACTCAGCCCTATTATGAATATTCAGAGGTAATAAGAAAATATATAATTTGAATATAGATAATATTAGAGTTAATTTTTATTTAATAAATTGAATGGTGAGTATTGTGTAATAAACAACTAAAAGTACAGTGTCAAGGGAAATGCGAAAAAATTCGAGTTAATGAGTTTTCGACTTAACAAGAACTTCGAGATACATATGACTGTGTCGACAAGCAACAAACGTAACATTCACAGTTATGTTACTTAGAAAGTTTCATGAATGTATTTATTCATTGCACATGTACAAGACAAAAACAAATGGATTAGAAGCCCCGAACCGAACATTCATTTTGGAATTTATTGCTATTATTTCAGGGAATTCCAAATAAGACGTCATTATATTTTACCAGCTACATACTTATGGAGTCTCCTTTTTGAAATTCGAGTTATAGAGTATAAATATGTATATAGTATCAATACTTCATAGGGAAATAACGTTTTGTTTGAGTTTACAAAGTCTAAGTAATTAGAGATACCACGTATTTAGGGCTTCATCAGAAGGAATGACAATTTTTTTTCACTTACTGAGGATTTCTACTTAACGAGGTTCGACTTATTGAGATTCCGCTGTATTGATATAATTGTCTATAACGTAATAATTATAGAGCATAATATTATATTAATGTACATATTTTTTTGGATTTAAATGAGATATTGTTTTGTATTATTATTTCACTTTATTTGAAGTCTTTTTATTGTTTACAAATTTTTACAATGTCACTGAATCCAAAAACATCAATATTGCATTCAGAAAGATTTTCCTCATAATTTTGTACCTATGACTAAAATTTGATTCATGGTATCAGTATAACCTACAAATTAAGAGTGGCCATTTGCTAATGGCTCATTTTAAGGAGAAAATAATTATGTATTTTTTGAACAAAATATTAATTCCTATACTTGTATTATTTGAGTGATCTATTTACAGAAGTACTGTTAACATTCAAAAACAAAATCCATGTTTCAATAAGAACCTAATGTTATAAAGATTTTAAAAATCACATTTTTGAAAATCATATTGTTATGAAAAGCCAGAAAAGCCAGCTTACTTTTCTATGCACATCATAATTTTATACCAAATTATTATAGATCCATTTTAAAAATGTTAATGTCGCAGAAGTGTGTATTTGCATACTGTGATTTTGTTCATTGCAATTTTCAAACAATGTAATCTTATTTTTAGGACACTTTCAACCTTCTTCTAAACTCACTTTTAACAAAACATTAGTTTCAAAACAAATTTTAACTCCTATTCTAAAAAAAAAAATTAATATTTTTCATCCATTATATATTTCATAGTTCAAATATTAAAATAAAATAACATCATTAAACAATATTGCATTATCAAAAATAAATACTTTTTGATGTTCTAAACAAAGAAGACATTTCACAAAGTATGACACACTGAGTTGGATTATTTTGTACAGTATATGAAAAATACACAATTAAGTAAAATAATAAATTCAACTATGAATTCCCACAATCTGGCGTTGAAAATGGTTTAATATTTATTTTGTAACAATATGGTGGATAAAAGGAGTTGCATCCAAACTAAAACATATGCTTTTAATATTTCGATGTTGTGTTTATAAAAATTTTATTTATTAAAATGTAATTTAAAATAAATTTTAAGAAACATTAAGTTTGCACCATCAATATTCTCGACATCTAGCAGGTTCACCAGAGATAAATAAAACTGAAGTTTTAAAACCAGTGCAGTAGAACACGAATCCATTAGCGTGAAACAATTAGATTATATAATTGTCTATTCTGATACCTTTTTATGGACACACCTATGGAATAACATCATAACTCATTTTATGGCAATATTTAGTTACATAATCTTTATGGTGAGACCCCAGCTCAATTTACTTGATTAATCATTGTGACTGTATCTCTTATCGCTCAATCATTAATCAGTTAGATCGCACACAAAGAACATAATTGTAGTAAAATACAATAAAACTCCATGTGAAAATATTGGGAATTGACTTACAAATATGTTGTTATTCATATTTCAATTGTCATTATAATTAAATTTATAATATTAGTATGAGAAAAAAAGATCTGATAAAATGTTTGGTACATATGATTTAAAAACGTCGTTTTAACTTTTTCAACAGATAATACCTTGTTATAAACATCTTTAAACTAAAACTCTAAAACTTGACCTTGCTGAGTTCAAATCCAATATATGTATCACAATTTCCAATCATAACTCAGATTTACATATTTGATGATTGTTCAATTTTAAAATTTAATTTATTAAACAATTATTGTATATTATGAAAAGCCATAAAAATACACATTAAAATTTCCATCTTTATCAATATGATGAAAAATATAACTTTTAGTGCAATTTTTATATAAACTATGATTGCTTCTAATGAATAGAGTTGTTAAAAATTACTTACAATGTTGTTCCATAAGCATGTTGATATAATTTATTTAATATTTATTACGGACATGCTTAGTCATGTTGAGTGCACAAATAATATGTATTCACAAAATATAAATACACATTAATGAAAGATCTCTTGTTTTTTTAATGTTATAATTAAAATTACTGTAAATGAAAACAAATACAAATACAGTGGTCTCTCTGAAAAAAAGTCTATATTTTATAAATTTAAAATACATGAAATAAAATGAAATGTACAAAAAAATATTTCTTAGAAAAATGATAAATTTAAAAAAGTATAGATCATGAATTTTGCCTTAATGTTTATAAAAAATATTTCAGCACTTCATTTACTTTTTCAGTTAATTTTGATAGTACCACAAAAAAAGTCATAAAGACCACTTTTAAGTAAAATTATAATGTTTATAAATTTTATTTCAACATTCTTTCATAACTTGATCTTTATTGAATTAATTCTAAAAAACCTTAATTGTAAAAGACAATTGTAATATATTATAAAAAAACAAATTTACTTTAACATCCATATTAAGATTACAAGCAAATTTATATCAAAAATTCAGCCTTCTATCTAAAATTTTGATTTTCATGTCAAAAATGAAATTTGATTCAAATGGAAGACAAACATGAAGCTTACTTTTCAAATGAAAACTATTACAATTAAAACCCTTTATCTTTATTTTAATATTGATAAGGCGTCCAAAGGCACCCAAGTAGGCCTCTTACCCCTTCTGAATAGCTAAAGATGTAAAATGCCTTAGGTGTCTGGGATCAATTTTTTTTCTTCAATAGGAGTTTATACAGTGGTGGATCTAGAAGGGTCATGGGGGTAATGACCCCCACTGGGCTGGGTTTTTGTCTTACTATTGTAATTGAATTAGAGCTAATTTTGACTGAACCTCATGTGTGACTCCTCCTAATTCTCGCAGGCTTGATCTGCCCTTGAATTCATAAGAATCCAAGGATTTATAATATCTATTAATATTATATCTATACTATCCTTGCTGGACAGATAGATGAAGGAGCACTACAACATAATGTAATGATTGACATATAATGTAAAAGTCAATATATGTCAGTCCTTTTTCTTTATTAATTGTGAAATTCTGTAATATTATAATTACAATTTTATTTGTAAAATAAATACACTAATCGATTAAAATTGTGTAGTTTTGTAAAATCTTTTTTGATATTTCATGTTAAGGTGTACAAAAATGTAGTACAGAATGATTTATTTTTATCTATAAAAAGTGTACAGTGAAAAACATTTTTTGTGATGTTATTGGGATGGTAAAAATATCTTGAGATAGAAAATTTTGTATGTATACTGAGAAAACATACTATATGAACACTGTAAAGGCCTGAATTCTAAAAATAATTTATGATAATCTTCTTAGACTACTGTTTTAGAAAATACACAATTTACAGACTTTTCTATTTTATTTATCCAGCTGGTTAATGTTATATAAAATAACTGTATCAAACTTTTTGAACCCTCATAATATGTCATCATAATGGATAATGATAATAAAATATGCATATACATTTATTTTTTTTCTCACCCTCAAGTCCATATTTTCTTGATCTTCAAGAGAAATTGACATTTCATCAAAATTGTAAATGTCTTGTTCCTGCGCTTGACGTAAGCGATTTTGGACAGAGAACCTTGTAGGTCTGTACTGGACAGTCTCGGGCTGATACACGGGCGCCGGCTGCACTGGAGTGTAGTTAGGCGGGTACCATTCCTTCGCATCAGCCGACAGGTTAGACTTAGGCGGCACTACTATTCGAATAAATACGATAAAACATTACATGTTTGTTAACTGAAACACAATTAAACATCGCCTGCAAATGAAAACTTTTCACTACGCAAATACCCGTATGTAAACAATAGCATTACCAACCCAAACCAACATGAATTAAATAATCAGTGATTAAATTCATGGCATAGCTACGACACCTTCTGTCAAATATCCGACGTCATGAGAAAAATTCTTACTTTCACCCAACACACATTAAAAAAAAAACAATAAAATTGGGCCATCTAAAATACGTCATAGCCGTTAATCGAAACGATAGTCTTTTGTTTTGGCACTTTATGAATTTTAATGTAATGTCGGTGATACCTTTAGAATCATCAGGAAGGATCCGTGGTCGGCGTAGCTCACGCGGTTGGCTGTCACCCTGCTGCCAACCTCGGCCTCTGCCCCTCGTTCCACCGATTTCCCCGTTATTCATTTCACACTTATAGTCCGACAAAAATAAGCCAATATTACTCCACTAGTATATTCCATAAAACGCTAAACTTGTGAAACTTATCCACTCGAGACGCTAATTAACGTTTGACTATAATTCGACACGTAAACAAAAAGAATTACGTCGACATAAAAACAAAGCTCCTTTACCAACCACCATTTTCTTTTGTGCAAAAGAGATGGCTACATATTAAGATAGATGGCTATATATCTAGGCTAAGTATAAACGTATAAACCATACTTCTCTATGGTATAAACCAACCGTCCACCATAATGTTCATAGTATGTACCACAGCCTTCTCTATCGTATCGTATAATCTATCCACGGGTTGCTCATAGCCAGCTGTCTTAAGCCATAAAAAATATAACAACAACCAAAAAGATTATTTAATCTTTAGGTGAATTATGTCAAAACAAAATATTAATATTATTACATAGTTAAACATCACATGGCATAATAATTATTTAAAAATTTCTTCGCAACCAATACGCGGCAACTTTGTACAATAATTACAAATCATAGGTCGTCTGACTGTGAGAATGGCTAAAAGTACTGTAATTTGTTTTCATGTAGACTTAATATATATATATATATATTTTTAAAAAGGGAATACAGTTCGATAGCGAATGGGATAAAGGATATAATACTAAACGTGATATTATTTGATATCCACGGTCAGCTCTGCAACCAAAAATAAAATTGGAATAAGGGTAAAATAATAAGTACTTTAGCAAAAATGACCATAGAAAAGTAAAATAAATGCTTCTTCAATGAATGTCTCAAATACAGAGAGAAATAAGAAAAAAAAAAACGAAAAACCGTTTATCCGTCTCTAAAACTTTCCACTACAATATTCGACGATGTGTTTTTGAGCTCCTTAAGTTCAAAAATGTAGTCTACAAGCTTTTGAGCTTTTCTAGTTCGAAAATTTGGAAAATGTTTGACCTTTCAAGTCATATTTGAAACTTCTTGTTGTTTTCGATCTCTAAGCGTTCGAAAATACAAACAGCAGCAAGTTCTAAAAAGCTGTTTTGAACTCTTCGCTCAAATTGAACTCAAAAATATAGTTCTAATATGTTTCGAGCTCTTCGAGTTAAAGATCTGAACTAATTAAAAAAAAACACTGTTATTTAAATTTTCCGCCTACAATAATTTTTGAATGCGTTGTTTGATTTTGATTCGTTTTACGGCATCCGGCGCAGATTGTTAAACAAAAAAAAATTGCCAAATATCAATATACTAAAAAATTCAGAAATTATTTTAGAAAAACCCTTTTTCGTTTTTTTCAATGACGATATATCGAACAAATTAAACGACTTTGATGTATTTTGCAAAGGTCGACGTAGTATTTTAAGGAGAACGTCTGACTAGATATTAGTTATCGATAGGTAGTATAATTTAAATAAAATTGTAAAAAATACTAATTGAAAAATTTTTCTTCAACAATATTTCTTGAACAAATCAAACGACTTTTATGCATTTTGCAAAAATTTATGCAACTGTATAGAGAAAATAAATGCTTATATTTTGATATCAATCAGTAAAGCAATTAAATGTTACTAAAAAAATTTTTTGAAAAACAATTTTTCGATATTTCTTTTAATCTTGGAGGTGGAATTAGTTCAACGTTTTAGAAAATCTAAGTTGAGGGGAGAGCTGTCTAATGTCACATATTGCATTTAAATTGCTGAATACCTTCAAAATTACGAGAGGCTTACTAGACACAGTCAAACGCGCACATGCACACGCATGCACTCGTACTCGGGCACTCACACGGGTACTCATGCACTAATCATGTAGAATTAGTAGAAAAAAATGTCAAATTTGATTCTAATACCTTAAAACGTTACCTAAGATCT
The DNA here is from genome assembly GCA_005406025.1 of Eumeta japonica. Classification (NCBI taxonomy): domain Eukaryota; kingdom Metazoa; phylum Arthropoda; class Insecta; order Lepidoptera; family Psychidae; genus Eumeta; species Eumeta japonica. The sequence continues at coordinate 25,847 of BGZK01003163.1, forward strand.
GATGAAAATTCGATCACCGAAAATCGAACTGAAAACAATATCTTTCCAATTTATGATTATTAAATTTTATTGCTGGAAATTAATTTGTTCTACCATACATCGTTTGGCAGAATAATCCACACCATAGACAAATTATATACTATACTAGTTCTTACCCACAAACTATACTATATATTTAAGGTAGGTAGGTTCTTACCCATGGCTCTGCCCATGAATAATGTGAATACTTTCATCTTTTATATCGCCCTATGATGAAATCAAGATCCCGGTGGCTATCACTTTCTCAATTGTGATCCCGATTCTGGTTCGCGATGTCAATTTCTCTCATTTTCAATTCCAATCGCGTTCCGTTTTGTCTTTTATAAAATATGTTTTACTTAACAGCTATGAATACCGCAAATACATTCCCCGTGTCCAAAAGTAGAAGCATACCAATTTTCATGATGATCGATTGAACTTGGCATGCTGCCGCGCCATTTGGTGTCGGAAGAAAGCAAAAGGGATATCACAAAATACTGTTCACAATAAAATACATATACATTCCAAATTTTATGGTTTTATGTTAAACGGTGTAGAAGTTGATATGCTGCAGCACCACAGGTGGGAAGTAACATCAAAGCAAAAAACACATATCTTTTTCATGGAAAATATATATGCATGCTAACTTTCAAGGTAACCAGATGAACGGTATTGAAATTAATACGCTGCAGGGTCACTTCATAAATAAGGACTTACAGTAAAATAAATAGCACGTAAACATTCTCCACAAAAAAAAAATATACATGCTAACTCTCATGGCGATCAAATGCTAGGTGTAGTTTAACCATAACATATATATATGTAATCGATCGAGCATGCATCTTTCCACAAATGTTCATGATCTTTTTTAGAACAACTGCCAAAGAAACCATAGTCATCCGAAGTAGCCATTTCTGAGAAAAATAACTTAGAACATCTACGAAGAAATGCCCGAAAGAAAGACCCGAACGCGCTCGCGCTTGTTGTCTGGCCGTGCATTTATTAGGATTGTGCCGATATTATTTTATTTATAAATATATTTTCAACGATATATTTTTGTTAGTTATTTTGGCAAAGTTATTCTCAATAAGATTCTATTCTGTGTATATATATATATATATGTATATACACACACATATACGTATATATGTATGTGTATAGAAGAGAGGGAAATCTATTCTCCAACTATCGAAGTCAAATTGTATCGCAAAAATTCTTTTTTAAATATTTGTTTTATAGATATTTGAGAGGCAGGTGAATCATTAGAGAGTAAATGGTCACTGTCGCCCATGGACACTCACAACTCCAGAAGAGTCACCAGTGGTTTGCTGGCTTCTTGGAAGGGAATAGGATATCTAATGAATGGGGAAGTTGACCACCGGAACTCTGTCATTAGACGGATCGCAGCAGTGAATGCTGCTACTTCGTGTCCATATTCTGTGAGTGTTGCATTTCACTAATCAAGCTGACTCATTTTGTTCTGCTGCCAAGTTGGAAACAGACAATATGGCCTGTTTAAATTAATGATTTTTCAAAATTTTTTCTTTACTTGTGCTGCTAAACCTTGCTTCTTGCCAAATTTAATGATTTTAGGTAGTGACATATAAGGTTTTGATTTATTTGAGTGTCAAAATATGCAATAAAAATGGCAGTATTTTTTGATTATTTTAACATATAAGCTTGATTTTTTTACAATTTCAAGGGATCGTACACCTAAGTATTCAACTTGATACTTCCACACGACCCCAAAAAAAGGTCTTGACAAACAGATTAGACAAACAAATGGAAACAAAATGATACTTGCTATAAGGGTGCCCTGTAGAACAAATTTGTGACACAGAATTCTATAAGACAACAAAAGAAGGAGCCGGTTTCGAACACTTAAGAGTCCTGAAGCAGTATTTATTTAACAAGGATTAACACTACACAGGTCCAAAAGCCTTCATAAGTAAACAACATCTCTTCTTATTTACAACTAGCTTCCTCTTGCATGGATATATAATGAGTTAATTCATAATTTAGATTGTTCAATCTTGCCACTTAATCTCCCTTCCTTGGTTCTAATTCCATTCTCATATACAATCCCGACTCTGATCCAGGTCTAACTCTCGAGTATGATTCTGGTTTGACTTTTGATTTTGCTTGCCATGTCGTTTTCAATTCTGATTCTGCTACGAGTCACAATTCGGATTTGAAGGAAACTGTCAACAAACACTGGTATAACAAAATAAAATGTAACCTATATTGCTCAGAGAAAGTATATAGCTTTCTATGTTACATAGAATTGTATTTTGTGTTTCTATGTGTAAAGAAGCAGTCACGCAAGCAGTTACTAAACCGGATCCTCCATATCTTAATGAGGTTTGCAGGAAGCGGTTTACATTGACTTAAGTTATAAATACATTCATCTTCTGTAGCCAGAGATCAAATTCATTAACTTCAGATTCAAAATTGAAATGTGAAAGTGTAAGTACAATTTAGAAAAGGCTATAATAAATTTGTCATCAATTCAAACTTTTCACATAAATTAAAACCAATCTATTTTCTAATCATTAAGCATATTGCTTTAATTGAAATATACATAATGCATCAAGAATGACTTTCCAATAAAAAAAATTCATAAGAAAATAATATATTATTTTTGAAAACAAGCTTAAATTACAAATCACCTATTTGTACACTACTACACAAATAACATAACTAATTTTACCTGTACAAATGTGCATTAGCTAAGTCTAGATTTTACTGAAAATTAATAATACTACACAATAATTTAAAACAATTATAGTAAGATATAACAGACTAATAAAAAGAACATCTAAATACATATATGTAAAACCTAGTATTTAAAAAAAACATGATTTATGCAAATCAAATCATAATGCCTATGATCACAAATGTTCATCTACAGTATGTTAACATAAAATCAATTACATAACAATATTATATTTATTCATGCTTCATTGAAACCTATATCTTGAGGATTATACATCAATAGTTTCATTTCTGAAAATAATTTAATAAAAATGTATGCAGTACAATTAGTGAGAATTTAAATATAGTACAGTTGTAGAGCACTACTTTCTGGTTATTTATTGCTGGCTTCATATACTAAAAGATTCTCCACAGCCACATGTGCCTTTGATATTGGGATTATTAAATACGAACTCTGATGATAGCTCACTCTCAACATAATCCATTTCAGTACCTAACAAGGTCAACTGAGCTTTTTTATCTATTATTATGGTAACTCCATCCTGGATCACTTCTTCATCTAGTTTACTTTTTTCTTTGGCATAATCTAATGTATATGATAATCCATTACAACCTCTTTGTCGTACTCCAATTTTTAATCCAATGAAACCTTTAGCTTCTTCGTTGGACATTATGTTCTTAATCTTATTTACTGCGGAAGATGTCAAAACAAGTGCTGCTCGTGAGGGCAGTATACGTTTTTTAACGGCTCTCACTGTTGCACTTGCTACAGATTTAGTTGCCATTTGGAAAGCGTAAATAATCATTGGTTGTTTATTTAGGTTTAAACGAAATTATTTATTACACATATTCTTTTCGTATATGTTTGTTAAACAGATGTCATGAAATGACAATAACAGTATGACAATCGGGCCTAGCAACTCTAAATAAAATGAAAAGCGACCTCCGTGATTTTAGCTCATAAATTGGCTTTGACCATTTATAAATACTGCCCTCTAGCATATTAATTGTCAACTAGTAATAACATTTTGACAATGTTGCTATATTACGATATTTAGTTGCTTTTTATCTTAGAAATGTTAGTTATTTATATATTACCGTTTACTTCTGTTCTAATTGTTAACTTTTATTGTCTATTTGACTGAAAACAATTACTACAAAAAATTTCAAACATATTTTAGGTGCCTATTTTATAAAAAGAAATAAAAATATTTTTTAATGTTGGCAATAATTTTCCATCTAGCCTGCTCGGTAACTGTACCTACCTACCTACTTTTATTGCTGCGTAAAATATCGTCCGAGTGAAATAGGCATAGATAATACACTATATGGAAATAGGTGTTAATTTGAAAAAATATTTCAAGATTAATAATCGTTGCTTTTTGTAATCAAAAGATCAAATGTCTTGCCACATGTGCTGTGATCTCGGATGTAATTCTAAGAGAGGTAAGTCAGTGATCCATACTATTCAAATTAAGTAGGTACACATTTTGTAACTTTATTTTAGAAATATTCTAAATACTAGGTTGTTGTAGAAATATTAGATTTTATCTTGTTTTAGGTCTTTGGAATGCTAAGCTAACTGCTTAAGGTTCTTCGTCAATTACATATATTAGCATATTCTGCGAAAATAATTGATATACTGCATTTTTTGTAATAAGATGCTTTTGTTACTTACTCCATTACATTAATCCATATAATTATAGAAAATACTTGTGCCTGACTAGTGTAGTGGATATTCAAAGTGTGCTTTTTTTTTTTAAAGGGAAGAAATTGTTAAATAATTACATGTTAATTTTTTACGACAGGGCATTCAGTACATCTATTTCCGAACCCAAGTTAACATGAAGAGTTGTTTAAAACATGGGTTCACAATATTGAAAGAGATATATCGGATTTGAAAAAATACATTTTCAAGAATCTTAGAGAATGCGGTAAACATTTTGAGCAGATGTGGTTTATCAATCACAACCGAATAGGAAAAGATGCTGTACCCACACTTTTCTTCTTGAGAGGTGAGTTTGTTTTGGAAACAATTTAAGGTTAAATAACTAGATTTTTAAATGAATAATCATTATTACAGGTTTATTTATAGTTTCAAATCTATTACAGATGTTAC